>CATKHJ010135118.1:0-48305 GCA_949750685.1 Vernicia montana | reverse complement strand
CTATTTTAAGATTAGCACTTTTAATTATACTTGCTAATGAAAAAGTGCAAGATTTTGAGGAAATGAAATTTGCATGAGTAGTCACACCACAACATGATTTATTATTATTATTATTATGAGGAAGGGAAATTTGTATAAATTAATGAAATAAATACAAACAATAAATAAAGATCCAAAAACGAAGCCACCAATATCTCACTCTTAAAATAGATTGTTTTCCTCACTAGAAATTCTATTCTATAGGCATATTTTACGATCAAAGAGAGTGAAGAACTCATAGTTGTGAATGAATCTCTCTGTCCTCTCCAATTATTTAAATTAAAGCAGATTTTCATTTCTTTCACATTTTTGTGTAAGAGAAAACAAAGACAATAGAATATGGAAATGTCACACAGTCTATTAATATTAGTGTTGCTTTTCAATCTCTGCCTAGTAGCTTCATTGGTTCATGGCAATACTGACTATAAAAGAAAGGTACATTAATCATTTTAATTAAATTAATTAATTTCTTGATTTTTACAGTCATTTCTAAATAACATAAATTATAATAATAATAATAATAATAATATAAAGAGAATTAATATTTTATATGATTAAGTAGGCCTTTTATTTATTTATTTATTTTCTATATTTTAATAGTCATTTGTACTTATGAAATAATGAAAAAATCCAATTTTCATTAATTTTTCATGAAAATCAGCCATACATTATCTACATGGGAGATGTAACCGGAGCTGGAAAAATGGAGGCCTCTGCCGAGCACCGCAAGTTGCTTTCAACTGCCATTGGAGAGTACTGATTATAATCTTTCTTGTCTTATAATTTCAATATATATAATTATCACATAACAAATAATAATTACAAGTGTAATCTTTTCATAAAAAGAAAAAAAAGAAATTAATGAAGTGTTAATATGAATTAGTAATATATATATATATATATTTTGCAGTGACTCTATAGCCAGAGAATCCATGGTACATAGCTATGGAAGGAGCTTCAATGGCTTTGTAGCCAGGCTATTACCCCATGAAGTGGAAAAACTATTAGGTATGTGAAAATTTTACTAATGATATACTTTGTGTAATTGCACTTTCAAATTAAAAATATTTATAAAATTTGAATAAAATTTATTATTATATAGAAATTTTATTATATTTATTCACTTTGTGTAACTATATTTTCAATTCATGGAAACATATGTTCTTATAATTATTTTATTTGCATGTACATGTAGAGGAAAAGAGTGTGGTGTCTGTGTTTGCAAACACTAGAAACAAACTTCATACAACAAGATCATGGGATTTTCTAGGAATGACAGAAACAATAAAGAGAAGATCCAAATTTGAGAGCAACGTCATAGTGGGTATGATGGATACTGGTAAGAAATAAATAAATTAAATTTTCTTCTTATAAATTGAGATAATATATAAATAAAATGGAATTCATTATTTTCATTTCTTTGTAGGAATTTATGTGGAGTCTCCCAGCTTCAGTGATGCTGGTTATGGGCCTATCCCAAGAAAATGGAAAGGAAAATGTATTACTGGAGCTAACTTCACAGGCTGCAATAAGTACCTACTTTCAATTTCTTTTTTAAGGAAAATGATATAGAATGTGAAAATACAAAATACAAAAATTTAATAAATCTTATGCGGATTTTATAGTATTTAAAAACAAATTTTAAAAATGTAATTACACAACTTTTGAAAATTCAATTACAGAAATGAAAACTGTAGTTTAAAAAAGTAATTAATATGAATCAAATACCTAGCAATGCACTTTCATTAATTAAAGATGAGATTTTTAATATTGATAAATATTTTATAACATGGGCAGCAAAGTAATTGGAGCAAAATACTATAACTTGGAAAACAATGATCCTGAGTTTGGAGAAGATCAAAGTCCAGCAGATGATGATGGGCATGGCACCCATACTGCCTCCACTGTTGCTGGAATTGCTGTTAATGGTGCAAGCTTATATGGTATAGCTAATGGAACTGCTCGGGGTGGCGTGCCATCAGCCCGAATTGCCATTTATAAAGTTTGCTGGGAAAATAGTGGTTGCTCAGACATAGATTTACTAGCTGCTTTTGATGATGCTATTGCTGATGGGGTTGATATAATATCAATTTCAATTGGAGGGAGGCCTAGGAAATTTTTTGAGGACCCAATTGCAATTGGATCATTTCATGCCATGAAAAAGGGAATTTTGACTTCATGTTCAGCTGGAAATGATGGACCTACTTCAGGAACTGCTCAAAATCTTGCACCATGGATCTTGACAGTTGCTGCTTCTACAATTGATAGACAGTTTGAGACTACAATCAAGCTAGGCAATGGCATGAACGCTTCGGTAATTAAGTTACTTATTTTTCAGTACAGGAGATTTCCTGCTGCATTACAAGTTATATGTATATACAACTTTTACTGTGTGTACATTTTTTTTTGGCAGGGAATTTCAATTAACACATTTTCACTAAAGAAGGAGATGTACCCTCTAACTAATGGAGCCCGTGCAAATAATGTTACTGGAGATTACTATGGAAATTTCAGGTAAAGAGTATATTTCAAATCCAAAACCTTGTAATTCTATAGGTTATTATTAGAACAGTGCTCGATATCAATTTCATTTATGAATATAGTGTTAACTGTTACATATTAGTCAGTAGTCACCACCAGGCCATGTGCCTTGTAACTGTTATAAATATCACTTGTTTCTAAGTTTTATTTGGAGTTTTGAACTGAATAATCTTGTTCACAATGGTGTGATAGTGCTTGTGATTATGGGACACTAAGCATGGAAAAAGTGAAGGGGAAAATTGTTTACTGCCTTGGAAACAGTGGCCAAGATTACACCATTAAAGAGCTAAATGGAGTTGGAACAGTCATGTCCACTGGTGTAAGTACAGACACTGCTTTCACCACTCTATTACCAGCCACCAATGTAAACCTCTTGGATGGCTATAAGATAGATCAGTACATTAACACAACTCAGTATGTTCTTCTTTACTTCACTCCCATCATCATTTTCCTCCTCAATATAGCAATATGTTCTATTTGCCTTTATTTAAACTCTCTATGCTTTGGATAAATCAATATTTGTAGGAATCCTCAAGCTGTTATCTACAAGACAAGAACTGTCAAAGTTGATGCTCCTGCATTAGCATCTTTTTCATCTAGAGGACCTCAATCAATCAACCTCAACATCCTCAAGGTTCGTCAAAGTATCTTTGTTGTTTCTTGCTTGAGGTCGAATGTTCGTATACTCCCTCTCACATGAGATGGTCACATTACATAAATAGATACCATTTCGTGTAAGCCTGGATAGTACACTTAGTTTAGACAAGAAATTTCCTCTATATATATAATTATATAGTAGAATTATAGCATTAACTCAATCTGATTAAATTAATTCACTCCACGTGAAAGTAAAAAGAGTATGTTTTCATCCTACTTAATAACCTCTCACTCTACTCATAAGATTTATTTCAACAGTACTATAATCATCTCTAAATGTAAGGTTGTGAGTTTGAACCTAGTCAGTGCTTAAATAACTTCAAAAAGAAGAAAAAAGAAATTCTCCAAGTTATGTGCTAAAAGTTTATACTGGACAGCCTGATCTTGCTGCTCCAGGGGTGGACATACTAGCTGGCTACTCAAAACTATCATCAATAACGGGGTATTCAATTGACGACCGGTATTACGCTTTCAACATTATATCTGGAACATCAATGTCTTGCCCACATGCTTCTGCAGCGGCTGCCTATGTCAAGAGCTTTCACCCTGACTGGTCACCGGCTGCAATTAAGTCTGCTCTTATGACTACTGGTAAAACTTTATTCAGAACCATTTTTTTTTGTTTTAATAAACACATATTTGTGCACACCCAGGCATTTGCTAGCATTAAGTACATATATAGGACTTGACAATAGACTCGAGCTCAAATCCCCTCCTCGATACTAAAAAAAAACCACATGTTTGTCATTAATCTATCCTCTAACCAATGTGTTATTTTTTCTTACTTCAGCTACACCTATGAAGATCAAAGATAACACTACAGATTTGGGGTCAGGATCAGGCCAAATAAACCCAATAAAAGCAGTGTGCCCTGGCCTTGTCTATGACATTTCAATGAGTTCTTACCTTAGTTTTCTATGCAAAGAAGGCTACAATAGCACAACTATTGGTCTACTACTTGGTGGCAGGAAAAAATACAATTGCTCTGATTTCAAACCTGCAGAAGGCACTGATGGCCTCAACTATCCTTCAATGCACACACAGCTACAAACTGCCAGCTCCAGTATTTCTGCGGTGTTCTACCGGACGGTGACTCATGTAGGTTATGGCAATTCAGTTTATAACGCAAATGTGACATCTCCAAAGGATCTTTCTGTCATAGTTGAACCAGAGACTTTGACATTCACTGCACCACACCAAAAGCAAAATTTCAAGGTTATAGTGAAGGGTAGTCCTATGACAAATGAGACATATATCTTGACAGCTTTGCTTGAATGGAATGATTCCAAGCATAGTGTCAAAAGCCCTATTGTTATCACCAGACCATTGTTTTAGTTTTTTTCTTTTTTTCCAATATTTGGTAGTATATGCTTAATTTTTTTTTACTAGCTAACTAGATTCCAAATTTTTGAAGCAATAATATCACTTGACACTTAGGTCTCTCATTCACTCTGCTTTTTTTTTTTTTTTTTTTTTTACTCAACCTGTCTCGTAAACTCCTTTCGATGCTGAAAACAGTTAAACAAGAAATTTCTTTGAAGTTTGATAATTTTACCCTTATAATTTCATAAGACTACAAGCTTTAAATAATATTAAAAGTGATTAAAGATCTCATGATAAAAATGGGTGGAAATGAATCATGAAGAAGAAGAAGAAGAAGAAGATGGTGTTCTAGGATTGAATATCTAAAACAGAAAAACATTTCAGAGTAATCTCAGGCAAGTGGTTTTCTTTTTCCAGAGCACCAGAACAAAACTTCATCACCTGTCTGCCTATGCTTGTAGTTTTTAAAACTTCTGCCAGCTATGAGCCAACCTCACCACAACACTATCATCTGCATTATCATCACAGCAGTATCGATGCTAATCCGTCAAAGTTGAAAAGCTGATCATAATGATAGAATTAAAGAGTCATAATATATAAATCATATAATTATAAAGGTGCTGAAGATATGATTTTAGCATCAGTAGTAACAAAGAAGCATCATGCAGAGAGACTTCAGTGCCTCGTGTCTAAAGTTGACATGCACTTTTCAGAAAATTATGTCTTGCAACATAAAAGGTTAATTTCAAATTCATTTCCAAATTCTGCTTTTGCTGCCCGTCCCAACTCTACCCATCAAAATGGCAGCAACATTCAGTTAAAATAAAAATAGTTCTTATCTTTCCGACATAAACCACTGAAATAATACATTCCTGGTATATTCTTTTCTGATTCTCAAAACTTCAATGGTGTCAGAGTACTTGCGCATATCATAAAAGGGCTAACAAAATTTGCCTATAATACAACATGGAAGAAAAAGAAAAGCCTTGGTCATCAAATCTAAACAGCAGTCACATTGATGTATAGCCAAACAGTTCATCTCTATTCCCTTCAATGGCCTTCTCTGCTTCCATATTGGCATTTCTTAACAAGGTTCAAATGTATCAAGCCCCAGAATCAAGAAACCATTCAAAGCTACCTTAAGTTCAACAGTTCATCCGACAATGGCGGGTGTGAAGATTTTTAAGTTTTGTAAGTTCCTTCCTCCTCCTCCTTGCCTCTGCTGCAGCAGCTGCATCAGCTAGTTTCTTATTTGGGAATTTGAATGGATCTTGATTCTTTCCTGGTAAAGCACTGACTAATTGTCTAGGTTTTGTACAAATCCCATCTGTATGTGAAACAAACTCTAATTGAGGCCCACTCTCATTTTTAACAGCAACTGTAGGTATAACAGAACTAAGCGGTACAGGAGAAAGAGCTGTTTCTTCAGGGTGGGGTCCTGTACATTGACCACCTCCACCTGGAGGAAATCCTATTGGTGTCTCATTTAGATCACTAATACTCCAGACTTCGGTTGATCCAGCAGCTTCTGATTTAACTTTTTTGGGTAGAGAGGAAAGTTGGTTTTCCACAAGTGTAGCAACTTTTGAAGATGAACTACTAATACATTGATTATTTACAGAAGTTCCATCTTGTATGTGTTTCAAGCCAAAGGAGGGATGAGGGTGGATTCCATTCCCATGATCAGGAACTGAGAAGAACCACGGACATGACACTATATATAAAGGAGCTCTAGGTCCATTGACAATCATGGGGTTTTCCTGTTGCTGCTGAGATGAATCAAGCTCTCCTTTAGGTGGGATGGAAATGTTTGTTGGAATGGCAATGGCATTTTGAGGCCCATGATGTGAATGGATAGGATTTGAAGACTGCATAATAATGGCATTTTGAGGCCCATGATGCGGATGGACAGGATTTGCAGACTGAATGATGGAAGGCCAGCAAAGTGGGGAAAATGGATGTTGGTTATATAAGAGCAATGAGCAGTTTGTAGTTGGGGTAGTAGGCTTCTCAATATCAGTTGACTTAGGGTCTCCTGAAGATTCCTCCACCTCAGTTTTTATTAACTTAGCCATCTGACAAAATCATGAAATATGACAGAGAGATAAGAATTTCTCATGGGACTACAGGTATCTTCAGTGTTGACCACAATTTAGATACAAGAAAAAAGAGAGGGAAATAATTAAAATTAAACCATATCTCACCTGTGCCTTCAAGTGCTTATTTTTTGACTCCAAAGACTGATACTCTTTCAAGGCCAATTCTTTATCCTTCAAAGCAGAAATTTCATCAAATTGGAAAAGGCTAATGTTAACAATTCAAGAATTTCTGTTCGAGCATAAGAAGGTAAAGTGGTAAACTAAGTTGGAACTTCAAGTAGAAAGCATGAAAAAATTTGAAACCACTTAGAAACCAAATTTAGAACTATTTAAAACTTGTCATAAGAAAAGAATAAGACTAAAAAAAAACTCTCTCCTTGGAAGATAGTAATAATTATTTGGAACGGTATTTACTCTCTTTAAGTTTTCATGTTCCCATGCTAGATCAGCTGCTTTTTTGGTTAACTCCTCACAAAGAGCCTGAAGTAAAGGAAAAGACAGTTAAATACCATAACCAAGAAAATCTGGTTGGACTCCACTGCAATCAAAAGAGCTAAAAACTAAATATGTAAAAAGAAGATGATGAATCTTACAAGCATGCACACATGAGATACAACTCGCACATCTCAAAAAAAAAAAAAAAAAGGCAATACACAACTACAAACAAGAACATGAAAACAAGCAAAAAAAAGTAACACGCTCCAATCATGTTGAATAATACTAGAAGAAATCCCCCCTAAGAACTCCATAAGCATACGCCCATATAGAAGGCCAAAAGTCAAAGCTTGTCTTTTAAATTGTTGCAAGTGAATTGGACTTTTATATTACAGTTAGTATATTTCCGCTAGTGAAGATGATCTCTTAATTCTAGTCTTTGGTACACATGTATGTCATTAGATTTTGGTTATAGAGTCCCTTACACAAAGAGAACAAGCAACCACATTTCTCCATTTATGCCAAAATTGATGAGTCAGTGCCTCTGTTGCTAAGATACATAATAAAGCAGTCATCAAACCAGAAAAGTGCAAGGATCAAAGATCTAATGTTCAACTAATCTAAGGTTCTACCAGATGAGGTCAACATGAATATAATAAATATGTAAATAATTATATCGATATAATTATTCAGTTCTAAATATTCAATTATGGGGAAAATACAAAGAAGACATTATTTTTGTTATTAGCAAGGGATCTACTTATAAATAATATAAAATGAATGAAAATTTTGAACTACATTGTTTTTCTTTTGAAAATTATTGATATACACTTTTGCCTTTTGAATAAAGAAATTCCATATAAGTAACTAGTATTAGAACTTGCAGGTAATTCACTTTTATAGGACTTTTAGTTAAAGTCAATAGTTTGAGAAATACTATTTGATTCTCAATAAAAGAAAACTCTGACATGCATTTCTAATATCTTTTATTTTCATTATTGTTGGGTATAGTGCAATCATTTAAGCATATTAAGTGTAACTATAGACCCACAAGAAAGGAGTGGCCTGCCAGTAAGAGGGTAATATGCGGAGCACCTGAACTTGCTTTTGGTCTTCTATTTCTATCAAAGCATAAGAAAACAAAGTTACCATAAGAAAAAAAAAAGAGTTACCTACCTGAGCATATTTGGATTTGCAGAAATGTGCGATAGTCAACTAAAGAATATGTAAGGCATCTACAAATACATAGAAAGTGATGATCCATCATTTTCTTTTCTCCTAGACCCTAGTCATCATATTAAAACACCAGCTTAACATCTAGAAAGAGAATTTTAATGAAATTAATTGAATTTGAGTGGTACAAATGAGATAGGCCTGATGACTGAAGAAAAAGGTGAATGCCAGATAAGGATCCTAAACATTGTTCTCAGGCACAACCATTTAACAGTAAGGCATACAATGAAAGCAAGACCCAAACAGATGTGAATTAATACAGAAAATTTTGCAGCCACTGCAACAATGAGCAATATGAAGCAGAAACTACTGACCAAGTCTAGCAAAATATGTGTACCTGCCTACGGCGAATTGTTTGTCTAGCTGACTCTCTGTTTGCCAATATCCTACGTAGTCTACGTGCTTCCTTTTCAGCCTGAATGGGAAAAGCTTCAGTTGCTTATAAGGACTGCAAGATAACATTGCTGGGGAGTGGGGACTAAAGTTTTACCTCAGTTAAATTTTGTCTCGGCCTGCTGCCACCGTATGATGGATAACTTTTCACACAACTAGGACTTGGTTTAGGTAAATCTGCATCTAGCTCAGCCTTTGCAGAATTCATCAGTACATTTCTACAAATCGATTCACCATGCTGCTGATCCACAACTGCTCGATCCTGCTGTAAACAAAAATATTTCTCAAGTCCTGCAGAAAATATTGTGATGTTTGGTGGCAGAGCATTATAAATAGTTCAGACAAGTAGTGGTGAAAACATATTGGACAACGTCTGTTGGATCATTTGAGATAAGCATTCAGAAATAAAGAGCAAAATTTCATGTTTCTTCTCCTCTATTTTTTCCCCTTTTGGTATTTTTGTCCCTCAGAAACAAAAAGTCAAAGAAAAATAAAAAAAACAAACAAATCGGAAGTCCAATGAACTATGTGATAACCATATAAGTAAAATGCAAGAAAATCAATTGTGACAAGATAACATGTAGCTCAAAATCTTCAGACTAATATTCATGTCCCAAATCCTCTGCTTCAGGTGCTGCCTTTACATTTACCCTCTATTTGGTATAAATGAATTCGAAGCATAGAATTCATTCATAAATGATAGAATTTGGGTTCATCATTTTGCATTCCACAAAGTTGAATTTGTGGGAGTAAAATGAACATTTTCTTTCATATCAACCATGAAAACATGGAATTCCAACTGAATTTCATAAGCTTTTATGGAATTCATTTATACCAAACATGGCTCAAGATTTGCAAATAAAAATTCAGTCAACATCCAACAATAAAATTCAAATGTCTTCAACACAATCTCTTTCCAGTAAATACGATTGAGTTTACCTCGAATAGTTATGAAACCTCATTTTAGAGCAAGTTTGGATTGAGGGAATGTGAAATGAAGGGAATGTTCAAAATGCAGGAAATGTGAAATGCAGGGGATGTGAAATGTAGGGAATGTTCAAAATACCTCGTTTGGTATGATTTTAAAATAAATGGATTTTGAATTGAAAAGTATGATAATTATATTTGGATAAAATGTTAGAATCCATGGATTTTATATTGAAAATTCCAATTATATCCTTATGTGAATTGTAAAAAGTGTAATAGTTATATTTTTATTGAATGATAAAATTTAAGAATTTAATAATAAAAAAATTCTAATAATATATATATAATGAAATGATTATTAAATTACATTTTTAAATTTTAAAAAATAAAGATAAGTATAAAATAATTGTTTCTTTCAATCAATTTTTTTTATTAAATTTAACAAAATGGGAAATGTCAGCAAATTTTTAGTAAGTATTAATGAAATGGAAAATTTTTTAAATAAAATTTAAGCAAATAATCAAAATAGAGTATTAGATAAATAAGGGTAAAATTGATAAAAGTCACATTCCATCATTTTTAAAAAATGAGGGATTGTTGAAATATTTGAAATCCTTCATTTTTGAAGGATTTCAACAATCCATAGATTGTTAAAATCCATGAATTTTGCAACAAAAAAAATTAAAACAAACAATGGATTTCATAGAAATACATGGATTTACCACAATCCTTCATCCACATTCCCTCATACCAAACATCACCTTTCTAAAACTTTAAGCAATGCTACAATGTCCCAAAAAAAAGAAAATCACAAGCTTGATTGCTCACGCACTTTATATACCTGTTGGCAGTAAAATTCAAATGACACTATATATATATATATATATACAGTAAAACCTCTTTATAGTCATACTGTTGGCAGTAAAACCTTTCTATAGTCATATTGTTGACACCAAGCTAATTTTATTACTATGAGGAGGTTATAACTTAATAGGGGTGTAGTTATAAAAATTCTTATTCTGATTTAATTAAAGGGTATAGAGCTAAATTATAAAATATTTTTATCTAATTAATTAATAGAACATGTTTTGGTACATTGAAAAGAGATAAATATAATTTCAAAAAACTATTACACTTATTTATGTAGTGTTGAAAATATGCAAAATCTATATTAAAAGTCTAAAATTTATATTCTCTTTATTTTTTTTTCCTCATGTAAATTCTATAAATTATAACACAAACCTTGCAATTCAAGTAATCTTTCCTTCTTCCTCTAACAAATCAACCAAAATGTGACGATCCTAACGAGTTATTGCGTACCCACAACTCTAAAGAATAAATCATTGTGCCAAATAACTTTACATAAATATTTTATTTCAACTCTTAGAATTTTCATAAGGTATAACATATATTGTTTGAAATATAAATGTATAATTATTACTATAATCGACAAATTTTCTCATGATGAGACTTAAAAAAATTATAACTTATTACAATATGGAGTTTATTCTTATTTATAACTAACCTAAATTGAGACCAAAATTTTTTATTACTATATAGAGATTATTCCTAATAACTTTAGAAAGTTTTACTATATATATATACACCGTGGCCCAAATCTATTCCAACTCAATCACTTGAAATATGCCCGAATAGTTCACACAATACCAAATTGGCAAAACTGGCTTTCACTAACTGAGTGCCAGAGACCATTACATTATTAGAAATTCATGGATTTATGGCCTACTATTATTAATTTAGCATTAGATTACTATTTTAGATACCTTTCTTTTACACAATAGTAATAAAGTGTATATTTTTAGCAAATTTGACAAGTAATACAAATACTTGTCAAATTTCAGATACCTGTCTTAAACTAATACAAATACTGATCCCAAATTAATTAGTATATTTATAATTAAAAAAATAATAATAATAATAAAATAAGTAAAAAAGAAACAAAGAGGAAAAAGTGCAGAATTTTATAGACTAACCGGAGCGAGATCCGGGCAGTTGGGGACCGAGTCAACAACAGGGTTTGAAACACAGTCAACTGGAGGCGACTCGCTCTTGACTCGTTTCTTACCTCGTTTCCCTTTCCTCCCCCATTTACCGCCAGAATCACCGCTCCCACTTTCTCGCATAGCTAAATGCGCTAAATCAGCCAACGCCTCCGCCGCCTCCAGTTCTATTCTCACCATCCGATCCGCCGCTTCCGACGAGGACGAGGAGGAACTCGCCGACGAAGAAGGAGATGAAGAAGACGATAAAGAATTCGAACTCCAAACAGAACATCTCTCCAAATCCATCTCTCAAAATCGAAAGTCGAAATTAAAAAAAATAAAAAAATAAACACAGAAAATTTGAAAAATCTAAATCCTGCAAAGGGCAAGGTAGAAAGAGAGGGAGAGAGAGAGAGAAGGGTTACTACTGGTTAGCTTAGCCCAAAGATTGTGTACGATCGCCACGTGTCATGCCAGCTCATTACTCGACATCTCGTTTAACTAGTCCCGATGTATCTGTGCTTGCCACGTTTCATTTTTTGCCCACGTAGGCCACAGCACACGAGTGAGATCTCGCACGTACGAAAATAGTGGCTTACAATTTGGGGGACAAGTAGTGTTGGCAATAAACACGTGGCTACTTCATTTGGTTTACACGTGGCGTACGGTAACTCGCGTCTTGTGCTTTTCGCGGTTTTGTTTAGACTTTTGCCGCGTTTGGAAAGTGTATTACGTGGACGAAGGAGAACAAGAAGATAAATGAATTTTACTGAGTTCCTGTCCCCCTTTTTCTTTTTTTTTTTTTTTTTTTTTTTTTTTTTTTTTTTTTTGTTTACCCTCTTAGATTAGAGTTTAGAGCTCTCTCCACTATTACTTGCTGACTAGACTTCTTCATTTGTCAAGTCTAAGTTTAGTTTGGTTCAAAATTAATTTTATTTTACACTGTCCAAACTCGAGTTCATTCTCTTTAAAAAAGTCTAGCCTTTGTAATATATATAATAAAATATATTTTTTTTAAGGTGTAGGGGTTGTCGGACTTATATATATATTTTTTAAAAACTAATTTTTCACTTTTTTAAATAGCTTAAAAACTAATAATATTTTTCAAATTAACTTAAAAACTAATAAATTGTAACCTAAACAAATAAAATTATAATAATGTATATATATAACATATAGAAATAATGACATAAGAAATGATATGACTTGATGGTAAAAGTATTTCTCAACTTACTTGATAAAGGTTTTGTAATAACTTGAATTTTTATTTATTTTAAAAAATTTTATTTTGTACGGAAATATAATTATTTAATTGCATTTGATATATTTGTATTTAATAGAAATTTGAATTATTATCATTATTTTAAAAATATATTATTTAATTATATTTTTATTTTAAGTAATGAAAAATTTTGTATATCGATATTTCATGAAATTAATAAATTATGTTTTGACTTATTAAATGATTATTTTCAAAATTTAAGAAAATATTGATTTTAATTTGATTATTATTATTTAAAAAAATATTTTATAGATGTATGAGTGCCTTGCTTCTAATTGGTCTAGAGAGAACCAGTTAGAAGCAAGGAAATGTTGAAATGTAGGGAGCAGAGAGAGAGAGAGAGAAAGGGAGTGGTGGTTGTGGTGCCGGAACCACCATTTTTGACCGGCGGTGAGCGACACTGCCACCACCAATGGACGGTCCAGCTTCCGATGACCTTAGGTGGTCCAGTAGCGGCGAGATCGAATAGCAGGCAGCGACGCAAGCTCCATTCAACGTTTTTCCGATGACTCCGATTGTTTGATGTGATTCTGATGAGAGCTTTCATTTGGTACCAATCTCGACTGGTATAAGTAGTTGACGGTGACAAAATCAAGCTCTAAAGAAAACGGTCACTTAAACTTCAAGCCATGATTTTCGGCGATCGGCGGCGAGTGGGAGAAAGTGAAGTGCATATTCAGGGCTCCTGACGTCGAGATGAATCCATTGGTATGATCACTGACCTTCAGAGCCATTGGCTGCAGTGATGCGATGGTCTAGTTCCAGCAACTCAGTTTCGACGTTATGACGCATTCTACGATATTAGTTCGATCCGATTTCGCGTTGGTAATTCCGAAACTTTTGATTTTCATATTGATGTTTAAATTCTAATTTATATATTTGAGTTGGAAAAATGTGAATATATAATTATGGATTTTATTGTGTTATTGGAATTAAATTGAATGACTTATGTATTAATATGGATTTTATTTTTATTATTGGAGTTAAATTGGTGAATTTAAAATTATTAGAAATTTTATGAATTAATTTGAAAATAATTTTATGAAAATAAATTAATTGGATGTTATTAGAATTAAATTGATTTATGTATAAATTATTATGAAATTTTATGAAATTATTAAGAATAAAATTATATGATTTATGGAAATTTGAGTTAATTGATAAATTTAATTTAATTTAATTTAATTTTATAATATTATGTGGTTTTTTAGATAGTAATTTTATGAATTTATTTATATAATTTTTATATTACTTTAATTTGAGTATTGAACGTGATTAATTTTTTAAAATAATTCAAAGTGTCAAAATGTTTTAAATTAATTATGCTATTTATTTTAATAAATATATTTGTTGGCCCAAGTATGACAAATCTTAGAGGGGTGAATAGGATTTACAAAAATCAATTTCAATTTAAAAAATTTGCTTTGAAAAACTTAAATATTAAAACAATATTAGCAGAAACAATTAATCAAAGTAAATAACCAATTTTAAGTTTATATGAATATCTAAATCATTCAAACAAATAAGCAAATAATCAACAAATATAAAAGTGTAGGGAAGAGAGATTCAAACACAAGATTTATAGTGGTTCGACCAGCTCTGTGCCTATATCCACTCCTCAAGCTTCACTTGAGATTTTCACTATCAATTATCATTTTAAGGGTGCAAGATCAAATCCAAGTGTTTCCAAACTCACACTCAAACTTCTTACAAGTGTTTCAATGGCTAACACTTAAACCCAAGTGTTTTCAAGGTACACACTTAAACATTTTCAAGTGTTTTATTGCTCACACACAACTTTTACAATAGAAAATGATTTGAGGTTTAGAGTCACTCAAGAGTTTGACAAATAATTAGTACAAAAGATAGAAGAATGTAATATAGCTTAGAACAAATTTGAACACATAAATATGAGAAATGAAACTTTTGTGTTATAGCTCAATGTACAAAGAATTTAGAGTTTGAGAGCTTTTATTTGTTTGTAATATATGTTCTTGATGTGTAAAAACTTCTCTTCATTCACCTTGAGGCTTTAGATATATATAGGTTTTCAATCCATGCTCAAACAACTATTTTTAGTGCTCAAAATACTGTTTTCAGACAAACTCCAACGGATATAAACGACTATATTTTTTGTTTGTTTCCTACGAGTCAATGTTGTGAATTTTGAGTCAAAGCGGTGACTTGCTCAGTCAAGGCCGTGACTGTGATTTAAGGCAGTGACTTTTTTGTCAAGGCGGTGAAACTGAATCTTGAAAAATTCTTGAGGCTACTATATGATTTTCAAAGCCTTGAACCATGAGTCAAGGCGGTGAAAATTTTCCCTCGTAATTTTTAATTTTCAAACTTATGCCAGTCAAGGGGGTGACTTTCATTCAAGGCAGTGAATATGTAAATACTTGTCAATATATTCAAACAACTAACAAGAAATAGAAGTTTGGCAAATATATATATTAATTTTCAAGATATTATTTATATTTGCATTAATCTCACATATTCAATAAATTTAGACTTAATTAAACAAAGTTTTGAAATTATTAAAATATAAAAGAGACAACAATATTTGATATTTATATATGAATTTGTAATTATTATAATTTTCTATGAATTTAATTATATGAGTTTATTTATGTGTTTTTCTTTAATACGTAAACTTGTAATGATTTTTTAGGATTTATAAGTTAATTAAATTGATTGTTGAGTTAATTGATGAGTCGAAATTATTTGCGTTGTTTATCGAGTTCGGAGGCCCAGAGGGCCATTTCAACATTTTGGTTGTCATGAGCCATAATGACAGTTTATAAGTATTTATTTCATTTGTTTCAGTAGGGTCAAGTCCTAATTATAGGGGAGATTCTGCTAAAATTTCAGTAGAATCTTTGAGGTCGTTGTGTTAGCGTTAATAGTTATAGTTCATGTTGTCTCCATTCTGAAAATTTTCATATGATGTACAATATTGGTGTCTCAGGCGTCTTTTCAATTACAAGATATCGCACTCCGAGGAGAGCTAGTTTAGCATTCGTCAAGTTTGTAAATTATATAGCTTAATATAACATTCTATTTTCTTTATTTATTTAACATTACATTTGCATACATGCAATGACATATATACATATAGATATATGTATATATATATATACATATATATATGTATATGTATATACATATATACATATACATATGTATATATATATGTATATATGTATGTACATACATATATGTACATACATACATATATGTATGTATGTATATATGTATGTACATACATATGTGTATATATATATATATTATAAAACTTTAGAACTTTGCATTGTTATTTACGTTATATGTGATTCTATTTTGTTTGATTGTTGTGATGTTTCGTTAAGTAAGAACCTGATGATGAGAAGGTTGTAATGATTGATGTTTAGCCCTGAGTGGCTTTGATTTGAAGTTTTGCACATGTTCTGCTTAACAAGTGCGCCTATAGCCATTGTTTTATGACAATTACAGCTATCATATTGTTGTTTTATTGTTTAGTTTGTAGTCAGGCTTACTACGAGTTTTAGAAGCCTTATCTCTTTTCGTTCCCTAGTGTTGGTCACGTGCTCTTAAAGTTGGGTCGTGACAGGTTTGAATTACAAAGGTCGGGCTAGGCCCAAACTTTATAATATATGACCAGGCCTGCCGGCTAAAATATCGGACTTTAACTGAGCTCGGCCGAGCCGGGCTTACATAATATATTCCTTGTCTATGCCTTATAATTTTAGGACGGGTTTGGATAGGCTGGATGGATATTCGAGCCCATGAACAGTTCTAGTCACAACACACAATTAGCTAGCTGAAGAAATATTCAATTTAGAGCATAAACTTTGCCTGAAAGTGTAAGGGTCTTAAAAAAAATTTGTGTCCAATTGACCACTTAAATTTTAATTTTAGCTCAATTTAAGTCGTCTCCAACCCACGCCATAATTGGCATGGGTTGGCAAAAATGGCGCTGGGATTTGCTCCAACCCAACACCATTCTCCACTGCATTTTGAGTGTGGTCAACAGTATCACACCAAATTTGGCGTGGTAATGTTGCAACGCCATTTTGCTTTTTTTTTTTTTTATATATATATAATTTCAAAAAAAGACTTAAAAAAGAATATAAAATTGTATGGAAGTGTTAACCCTAAAAATTAATTTAGAATTAAATCTTTAGATTGTTTAATTAGGTCCCTGTTACAGTACTGTCAATCCTCTGGATCAGTGTTGATTGTTGCTATTTTTGATGTTTTCTGGTTTAATAAAAAAAAAAAAACCTAGATTTGATGTATATAAGAACCAAAGTACGATCAACAGTGAATCTAGAGATCTGTGCAATTAAAAATTAACCTAAAAAGATAAATATATAGGCTGCCGGAGCCATCAATCAATCAAATCAGGGGTCTGATATTTAGCTAGTGAGTACCGTCAATCAAAGAAAAAAGGGTTTTGTATATAGACTGTCGCCATCAACAATGATCACTGCAAGTCAAATTTGAGAGAATTTGTGTGTTTATTGAATTGAGTGATGATCCTACAACGTGTTTTTTCAAGCCTATTTATAGGAGCTATACATGGGTATTTTAGTACATAAGAACAAATAAATCCTAATCCTAAAAGAAAAATAAATCAACTGGGTTTATTATAGATAAAACGGGCCCAAGTAAAACCTAATCTATAAAATTATATCTGTACAGTTGATCCTATTAGTATTCAGGCCCAATTCCCTTTTTGGGTCGGCGTCAACAATGCCCCTTACAACCATTTGCTCTTAAAAAGACAAAGGGTTGTACTTTTTATAAAGTCGGCCGATCCTTTTAAGTGAAAATCCCTTACTCAATCGGCCAATCCTGAAACTGGTACAAATTTATTGGTTCACACGTGCTAAATAAATTCGCCCGTCGATTCATTTTTTGTACCTCATTCATTACTGGCTTCCACCATAATCTTATAAATATAGCAAAAGTTTCACTTCCACTTTTACCTAAACTTTCAGAAGCAAACTTCCTCAGTTAAATTCTCTGGTTCGGTCAAAGCATCTTCAAATCTCAGCAGTTTCAACTTCTATCTTCAAGTAGGTTCTTCATCCCTTTCCCCTGACCTTCTTTCTTAAGTGCTATTCGCGTGACTCAACTTCTCTTGCCTTTTGCAGCATGACATCGAAAGTAAAAGAAATCTCCACTAGCAAACCCTAGAAAACCTTTGATACTGTGGTCGCGTCCAATAAGCCGATTTCCTTAAAGGAACTTAATGAATCCTATATTGGTTTAATTTTGGGACAAATTATGACCGAACGAAAATCTTCTTTTGAGAAATTTTTGTTTAGCACAAACACCCCTCCTAGATTCAATTCAAAGAATTTTTTGCATTTTTTGATTTATGGTAAAGCTCCTCGATCTTGGCCTACCATTCCTGATGACTATATTTCTTAGTACAACCGATTAGTCCCTTTCTACTCCGATCAGTGGGACTCCCTGGGTATAAATGAACTTTTAAAATTTTCTTTAGTTAGGATCGGCCTTCAAAAGCATCTATTATTTCCTGCATTACTATTCTGGTCGGCCAAAAGCAATGTTTTCACATTTATGTTCGGCCCTATGTCGGTTACGTTATTTGATTTGGCCGTTCTATTCAATGCTCCATTATCTGGGGAGACTATAGATGCATCTTTATCTGCCAAAGTGGATGATCTAGACATTGACTTTGGCAAGACTGCTTGTAATTATAGTAATTTCCTATTCAACAACCGATCTTCAGATCCTAAACCTTCCTTGAAAGAACACATCGCGTTCTTACTTTACTGGTTGTGCAAATTTATCTTCTGTACAGTTTCGGTAAAGGTTACTAAGGAACATCTTAAAATTGTTGTAGCCCTGGCTTCGAGTCGCCGATTAGCATTCGGTCCATATATTCTTTCTCATGTATACTGAAGCATTCATACATTCCTTTACGGAGGAGAATCTCACTCATCTTTTGGGACCATATGTGGTCCATTGTGGATGGTCCAACTCTAGTTGTTGTCCTATTTTCCTAAACTATCCCAAAATAACCCGAAACCTCAACCAGACACAATCCCTAACTATGGCCAATGGGCAAGAGATCTTTCTTTCAAAAATATTGAATTCAAATAAGTTTTCAATTTATTTTATAACACCATGAATCGTTCGCCAACCTTATTGTGCCCTTTTCGCCCAACTATGTTCGGTCCTATATGGGCTAAGTTTAAATATGAAAATTTGGCCATTGACAATGAATCGGTCTTAGAAGAATGGCCGAATCTTGGGCCAGTGTCTTATATGCTCGGGATCTTCATTTTAGCACCATCCTGGATGCGAAGTGCAGCGTTGAAGTTTATCATCCGAATATATGTGCAAGATAATTCGGTTTAACGCAAGGTCTTCTCTTTCCTGCTGCATTTTCGGCTAATGATAGTCATGCGACTTGGCCTCTTGTTATACTAGATTTGATTCTTGAAATTAATAATTTGTATGAGACGAGTGGCCAAATTAGAGATCGAAGATCTTCCTATATTACCCGATCAAACCGCCCTTTTTGTAAACTGGTGGTCTGATTTTGTGAAGAAACGAATGTCTGAACCTGTAGACATAGTATGGTCTATACAAGATTTTAATCCAATTGACATTGCTTCCTCTCATGCTGTGTAGGGCTCGGGATCGGTCAAAACCAAAGGTATGCATCTTTGTGAAATACTTTCGTTTGAAAAATTCTACGGTATAAAATATAATTATTTGCAACCTAATGAAATGTATCGGCAAATAAACAGAATTCAAGCCGATCTTCAAACCGAGGCTAATAAGAGGATCTTAATAAAAAGGGAGAAAATTGCCAAAATATGGCAAGAAATCCTGACCCAGGAAGGATTCCTTCAAGAAATACGATACTCAAGCAAAGAGGCAACTGTTTGTTCGAGTTGGATTAAAATTGGAGTTCCTTCAATCAAATGGCCAAACATCCCTAACGCACCTTTCGGTGTTGCCGGGGAACTTTCTAGTCGAGCCAAAAGAAGGTAAAAGTATCGAGTTACGTGGTCTGGCTCCTATCTTGATGATTGGCCCATTGACACTGATTGGTATTGGCCCGATCTAATAAATGATCAGCCTTTAGTTCGGCTAGGTATTTGTTTCTTTCTGTTAGTTTATGTTTTGGTCGTGTAGGCTTTTTACTATTATCATTCCTCGTTTCTTTGCAGAGGCCATCCCTAAGGCCATACTCAATCCTCCTGGCGAGTTGAAGGAGTTCCACACCACTGTTCCCCTGCCAAAATGATACAAGTTTAAAATGAGTATTCTTTACCGAGCGTTCCACCCCTCTATTATATATATATATATATATTCTCCTCTGATCGTCAATGTTTCTTTCCACTTCAGGCGAACAAAAAAACTTCATTGCAATCTCAACGGTTGATGCCCTCTTAGCGACTGGTAATTAAAATCCCATCTCCTAGGGACTTCGTTCTTTAATCACATTCCTCGGCATCTGTTAACAGCTGAGGTAATTCGCCCTTTAAAAAGAAAAGACACGAACATATCCCTCTAACATATGACACCCTAATTGGGGAGGTTACTCGACCCGAGTCTAATACGCGGGTTCCTACCGAAGAGTCCTCCCAGTCCAACCCCATTAGGACGTCGGTCGTGGACATGCTTGTTCAGTCCAAAAAAGATAAAACTGGTGTTATGGATGAGGTTCGGTTCAAAATTCTAGTAATAATTTGTTCAAATTATTTCATATGTTCTTTAATTCAATTATCATTTCAGATGGATGAGTGGGGAGATGATGAAGACTTTTTCAAGAACTTCTCCATCGATAATCTCATCGAACCATTGGCTCCTACCTCCACCGAACCAATTCTTCAGCCCATTTCTCGGTCAGAAGAGGTTGAAAAACATGTTCAACGAATTTCATCTTTTAAAGAACTTGGCTGCCAAATTCTCATAGATGATGAAGTATCCAAGATGCTCAGAGAATCCCTCGAATTTATAAATCAATTCGAGTCAGAAGGTCAACTCACTATTGGGAACAAAGCTCGGTATGACAATTTCTTGAAGTCCTTGGATGTCTTGACTCGAGACTATAAAGAGGCAGTTAAGGTTACCAATCATCTGAGATTAAGTCAGAATTGTTCAAAAGAGCTAACCAGCCGAATAAACGATTTAAAAGTATCGGGCTCCAAGGCAGCTCAGGACAATAAATCTTTGGCCGACCAATGCAAGAGTATTACTTCAGAAATCCAAGAACTTGAAGATCGGCTTAAGCAGCTCAAAGATTGATTGACCGAATTAGAGAAAAAGAATGAGCAGGACACAATTCATATTCAGCAGGCTAAGACTAAGATTCGGGATGTCACTTTACAAGCAAAGAAGTCAATGGACGATATCAAGACCTTAGCACCTAATGCTCAGAAGGCTGATGCTCAGCAAGCTGAGATAGCTCAAGCTGTTGCCGATTTTTTCTCATTGTAATTTTTTTTTTTTTAGATCGGTCATGAGACTGAATTTTTGACCAATATGTAAAAAAAACTAATATTGAATTGAAGAGCAATTGAATGGTGTTACAATTTTACTTGTCTGATTGTTACAATGATAAACTGAAGTATAAAATCATATTTCAGCGAATACATTTGTCTTAATAAACTGTGATCAGTCTAATCCCTCCCATAAAGATGGCATGTAGGGTTTTAAAAAATTTTCATTTATTGACCGATCATGCAAATCCCCGTCCTGATCTGACAATTGGTAAGCTCAATTTCTTTTAATTTCTTTAATCACAAACGGACCTTCCCAATTTGGAGACCACTTATCGAATTCCGTAGTTTTAGACCCAACGGGAAAAATCATCTTCCATACTAAGTCTCCGATCCTGAATTCCTTTGGCTGAATCCTCTTATTGTATGCTCGTTCTACATATTTTTTTCTGTGCTTGGATTCGGTCTAATGCTGTCACCCGATCAAAATCCAGGTCATCTAATTCTTTAAACATAGCTTATTCATATTAATCGGCTGTTAACTCATCCTGCATTCTCCTTCTCAAAGATCTGACAGTTAACTCAACTGGTATCATCGCATCATTCCCATACACTAGATTGAATGGAGTTGCCCTAGTTGCGGTTCTGATGGTTGTCCGAAGTGCCCATAATGTTTCACCAAGCAGCTCATGTCAAACTCTTGGGTTTTCATCAACCATCTTCTGAATATTCATTTTAATCAACTTATACCGAATTCTTTGCAAAAATCGGTAACTTTTTCTCTAGTGAATACAGTCCCTTGATCGGTCATAATTGTCTGCGACAAACTACTACGATGTAGAATGTATTTTTGAAGAATTTTATAACCGATTGACGATTAACAACTTTAAGAGGTACTGCCTCTACCCATTTTGAAAAATAATTCGTCGCCACCAAAATAAATGAATGTTGTTTAGAGGATGGTGGGTATATTTTACCGATTATATCTACTTCCCATCCTCTAAATGGCCACGGTTTGATGACCGAATGTAATTCACTTGCTGGTGCTAATTGAATCGGTCTATGCTTCTGACAAGCCTCGCATCCTTTTGCATAATCGAAACAATCTTTTTCCATAGTCGGCCACCAGTATCCATATTGTTCGAGTAACTGTCTCATTAATTTCCCAGATTGATGTGCTCCTGCAAGACCTTCATGAACTTCAGCCATTACAAGCATGGCTTCTTTTAGACCGAGACAAAAGAGTAACTCACCTCCAGGGTGTTTTCGGTATAAATCACCATTATCTTCCCAAAATATTGGCGCAGTCAATTTGACTCTATGATTTGCCCCTATTGATGGGTTTCGAAGGTATTCAATAAATTCAGTGCACCAATCTTTTGTCAGGTCAATGGTGAATATTCTTTAGTGCTTATCTACCTGTTCTTCTAACCGACTTATATTCTTTATGCATAAGACTGAAATTGGTCTATATTCCAAAGGAATATCGCTAAACCATGCCAAGTATCCAAATGCCCCTTGTGCTAGTTGGTTCGCCTCTTCATTTTCGGCCTTTAAAGCATACTCTATAGAGAAGTGTTCAAAGCTATCTAGCAGGTGCATAGCTTTGTTACAATATGGCCGAATAGTAGGAGACTCACAATTGTACTGCCCGAACACCTGCTTTACAATCAGTAAAGAATCTCCCTTTATATCTACCGAACGCGCACCGAGCTCGGCAAGTATTTCTAGTCCAATGATCAGGGCTTCATACTCGGCTTGATTGTTCGTGCATGGGAATCCAAGCATGAACCCTAACTTTGTGGAAATGCCCCCTGGTGAGGTTAATACAATTCCGACCCCAGCCGAGTTAATAGTTTTGGACCCATCAAACCACATCTACCAATTACCATTGAAGACACAGACAATGTCTTCGGGTTCTTCCTTGGTCGGGTGATGTGCTAAAAAATCGGCTAAGGCCTGGCCTTTAATTGCTCTTTGTGGTACATACTGTAACGCGAATTCGGAAAGAGCTATAGCCCATTTGCCCATCTTGTTTCTTAAGAACGGTCTTGACAGTATATATTTTATCACATCAGTCCTATTAACTACTAAGATGACTACTGGTAGCATGTAGTATCTAAGTTTGGTACATGAGAAATAGAGTGCTAAACATAATTTTTCTACCGATGTGTATTTTACTTCATGCTCGGTTAAGCTTCTACTTAGATAGTAAACGGCCCATTCAAAACTCTCTTGTTCCTATGCTAGCATGCTTCCAATTGAGTCTTTAGAGGCCGAAATATAGAGGATTAAAGGTATATTCAGTCTTGGAGGCGCTATGACTAGTGGTTTAGTCAGATAATTCTTAATTTCGTCAAACACCCGTTGATGTTCTTCGGACCATAAAAAATCTCTGTCATATTTAATTTTTAATAAGTTTCTCCACGACTGAAGTTTTCCTGCTGTATTGGCAATAAACCTTCTCAAAAAGTTTATCTGCCCGATCAACCTCTGAAGTTCTTTCTTTATTCGGGGTGGCTGTGCCTCAATAATTGCCCTGGCTTTATTTTTATCAACTTCCACTCCCCTCTGATGTACTAAAAATCCAAGAAAGTTTCTAGCCGATACACCGAAGGCACATTTAAGTAGATTCATTTTGAGGTTGTGCTCCTTCATTCGTTCAAATGTCCTTCGGAGATCGGCCAAGTGTTGCTCTTCCACTTGAGATCGAACCACTATATCATCTATATATACTTCCATGATTTTTCCGATCATATAGTGAAATATCAGATTCATTGTTCTTTGACAAATGGCTCTCGCATTTTTAAGGCCAAATGGTATAACGACCCACTCGTACGCTCCAATTAGCCCTGGGCATCTGAATGCCATTTTACTAACATCTTCCTCAGCTATCTTGATCTGATTGTAGCCCGAATGCCCATCCATAAAACTTAGAATGAGGTTTCCTGCTGCCGAGTCTACCAGCATATCTGAAATCGGCATTGGATATTCATCTTTGGGCGTGGCAGTGTTTAGGTTTCTAAAATCCACACATATTCTTAACTTTCCATTATTTTTTATGACAGGGACAATATTAGACAGCCATTCCACATACGTAGCAATTCTGATGAACCCTGATCTCTTCCCGAACTAAATCTTCCTCTTCTTTTGACATTCTCCTTATAGGCTGTTTGAATGGTTTATATCCAGGCTTAATTGGTAATCGATGTTCAACTAATGATCGGTCTAACCTTGGCATTTCATGGTAGTTCCATAAAAAGCATTCTTTAAATTCTTTAAGTAATGCTATCACTCTTTCTTCGAATTCTGTGCTCAACTTTGCATTGATGAATATAGGCCGAGGATCCGTTTCTGTACCCAAATTAATTTCTTTCAGTGACACTTGAACTTCAGTTGGTTAGTCTTCATGCTTTTTAGATGCCAGTCTCACATTTTCTAATCGCAACGGCCTGCTGGGTCTTCACCTTCATCTTCATAGATACACTCGGCCATTGCTACTTCCTAATTATGGAAAATATCTAAGATCTTTTTCCAAACTTCCTCTTTTTTGGACTTGGTCATTAATTCAAAGGTGAGATTCGGCCTGTCAGCCGAACTGAAGTGGAACGAACAACTTCTTCGGCCAGTAGCCTTGATTCATCTAAGGAAGGTTGATTCTTCGGGCTGTTTCCTTTTGTATTTACCATCTTCAGAAACTTCGATCTCTATTACCCGGATATGGGGTTCATAATATAATGCATCGGCCATGTGGACTTGTTCCTTGAAATGATCTTTCTCTGCATGGACAATCTCGACGTATCCATTCCTGAATAATATCAAATATTGATGCATGGAGAAAGGTATACATTATTGGAGTGGATCCAATCCCTGCCCAGGAGAATGTTATAGTTACTTTTCACAGCCACAACAAACATTCCCTCATACCGAATTTCTCGACCGACCTTCATCTGAACAATTATGAATCCTTCTGCTAGTGTTTCCCCCCTAGTGAAGTCAGTCATTGAGATATCGATTTTCTCTAGATCTTATTTGTTCAAGCCTAGTTTTCTAAGCATCCGAAGAGGCATGATATTGACACCTGCTCTATTATCCACCAATACTCTATTCATAGGGACTCCATTTATTTCGGCCTTTATATACAGGGGCCGAATATGATTGGTTAATGACATTGGTGGTTCTTTGAGAATAACTGATTGCCAAACTTCTTCTCCATCATCTGTGGTTTCGACTTCTAAAATATCACCATCCAAAGTGGAAGTTTGGCCCGATCTTGGAAGGAAGTCACAAGGCAAGATAGTAACCATATTGATGTTGCCCCTACTGAATAGATTCTCAGTTTCAGTATCCATAGGCGGTTTGGGTTCCTTCACCGTGTCTTCACCATTGTTTTGTTCACGCTTTGGGACCCAGACTTTTCGCCGCTTCACTTTCGCACTAATTTCGTCAATGACAGGCTTCGGCTTAGGATTAGTTTTGTAAATCTTTGCTTGGAGTCCTCGCCCATTTTTGTTATCACGACGTAACCAGAATTCCACTTCATCGGCCTTCATCTTGTTGTGAGCTTGAACTTTCTTTTCGACTGATTTTATTGCTGGGCTTTGACCATCTGCAATTGCTTCAGATTCGGCAGTTAAATAAGCCCGTTCTACCTGTCTTTGCCTTTGCCACCTCATTTTATGTGTCTTAGTTAGAATTGGTCTTCTAGTCTCTTGTGGCCCGAGTCTATCGAAGACACTCTTCCTTGGAGGTCGGTGTGATTCCCAAATATCAACAGACCGAGGCTTAGGTTTGAAGGATTTATACCCTAATTCACTACTCTGTACCTGTTTATCAATTTTTGTCTGTTCCCGATGTCTTTGCCTCGCAGGTTGCAATACCTGGTCTTTGGCATGATTAGTATCGGCCAATTTGCTAGGTGTAAAATTCCTCCACTCTTTTTTCACGGTTTGATGTCCAATGCCCTCTTTGTCATGAGAAGTTTCTGGTTTCTTTCTCTTCGGTACCACATTTAATTATGTCTTGCAAGACGGGCATACCAAGTGACCCTCGGTCCCTAAATGACCGTGAATGCCTCTCTGAGAATCCACCTGAGTTGTTGGTTCGAACCCCTCGACCTCTTGCACTTTCCCCTTGTTGGCTGAGAATTCTAATTTTTCTCTTGGCCGATCAATTTTTCTTGGTTGAATTTTTTCGGATCCCAGAACTTTGATCCTAGTGGTATTGATTTCGGCCATCTTCACATCCCTTTTAGTGCTTTTTGGGAAGGGGTTCGTCTCTACTGCAGTTGACTTTCCTTTTGTTGGAAAAACTAATCTTCCTTCTAATATTTCCCTTTGAACCACATTTCTAAAGATGATACAGTTATTTGTATTATGTTTGAAGGAATTATGCCACTTACAGTAGTCCTTTTTATCTCTTTCTTCATATGAAAGAATAATGTGGCCAGCCGACAAAACTATTTGGTTATCTTTCAATAAACAGTCAAATATTTTGTTGGCTTTTGTTAGATCAAATGAATATTCCTTCGCAATTTTATTTGTATCAGAGGTCTTCTTCTTAAAGCTAGATGGTTTATTCAAGGCCGAACACTTATAAGGATTCCCTGCTTTTAATTCGGCCAAACATAGATCTTCATCTTTCGAGTCAGATTCTTCTCCCAACTGCACATTTGACACTTCAACAGGATCTCGGTAATAAGTGCCTTTGGATGAGGATTTTCTCTGATCTTTTTCTTTCATTAATCTTTCATAACTATTAACCCGATCCAATAGATCATAAAAATCCCTGAACTTGTGACCCTCGAAGTGCTTCCTGATAGTAATATTCATACCACTGAAGGCTAGGCTCACCAATTCTTGCTCGGTAATGGTAGCATTACAATAGGCTTTCATCTTTCTAAACTGAGCCATAAACTTCTCAGTCGATTCTCCAGGCATATGATAAGCTCTTGCTAAATCGGCCAAAGAAATAGTAGGAGGTGTATGGTAGAATTCAGTGTGGAACATTTCCTCCAGCTGCCCCTAAGTAGTTATGGAATCTGCACGCAAGTTAGTATACCAGGTAAAAGCAATTTTAGTCAGAGAATTACAGAATAAGCGAAGTTTAAGAAAGTCTTCGGCTGATGCTTCTCCACATTGCATTGTGAAATGGGAAACATGCTCTACCGTACTTGTGTTATCTTCCCCCGAGAACAAAATAAATTCAGGAATTTTAAATACTCTTGGGAAAGGATATACTCGGTCTATCCAGTTTGGGTAAGGCTTCTTGTATACTAACCGAGTATTCTCCCTGAAATCAATGCTCATCCTTCTTAATGCCCTCATCAGGTCATTGTCAATCGGCTAGTTAGCATGATTGTCCCTTTCTTGTTCCCAAGCTCGATCATTATAGACCGGATTGTCTTGCCAATAGTTTGGCAGTATGTCATTCCTTTGCCGAAGCTCAGGCTCAAATATCCCCCTGTCTTGGCCATTATTTCTGTATAAATCATGAGGTTGGAAATCATTACCTTGAAGAGCGCAACCGTGGCCCTCATTATAGCCATCTCGGTCATGTCTTAATAGATTGACTTCGCCGTAACAGGGCTCAGGAACATTGTTTCTTCTATTCTCAGGTATATTTCTTCTTAGCTGATCATCGAAATTTCTTCTTCAGACCATGTCCTCATTCCTACCTTCCATAAGTTCTGAAAAATGAGTCAAGGCCATTGTGAAGTTTTCTAAACTTCGGTCAATGGTTCACTGTACTGTCTTGTTTTCCTCCACCATTGGCCTCATGACCACAACAATCTGTTCAATCATCCCCATATATAAGTCATTGTTTACTTGAGAAACGCCGTCCACAATGGCCATTTGATTAGCTTGGCTTAAAAGCATTGGCCTCAGGGGCTGGAGTTATTTATCATAATCGGGATCCCTGATGTTTCCCGTCTGTTCCCCTGCGGTAAAAGGATCTCGGGTGTTGATTCGCCTTACTAGTAATCCTAAACGCAACGATGTCCTGTTAAGGGGGTCGGCCATAGTCGGATGACTTGTTTCTTCTCTATTTTCCAAACCATGCTCGATCAGGTTTACTCCACTCTGTGCATTGACCGCTGCAAGGGTTGCATCTTTTCCAGTTCCAGAGTTAGACATATTCATAACTTAAGCGATAGGGTCCCACTGGACGTGCCAAAAAGATGTTAACCCTAAAAATTAATTTAGAATTAAACATTTAGATTGTTTAATTGGGTCCCTGTTACAGTACTGTCAATCCTCTGGATCAGTGTTGATTGTTGCTATTTTTGATGTTTTTTTGTTTAATAAAAAAAAATAAAATAACCTAGATCTGATGTATATAGGAACCAAAGTACCGTCAACAGTGAATTTAGGGATCTGTGCGATTAACAATTAACCTAAAAAGACAAATATATAGGCTGCCGGAGCCGTCAATCAATCAAATCAGGGGTCTGATATTTAGCTAGTGAGTACTATCAATCAAAGAAAAAAGGAGTTTTGTATATAGGCTGTCGCCGTCAACAGTGATCACCGCAAGTCAAATTTGAGAGAATTTGTGTGTTTATTGAATTGAGTAATAATCCTACGACGTGTTTTTTCAAGCCTATTTATAGGAGCTAGACATGAGTATTTTAGTACATAAGAACAAATAAATCCTAATCCTAAAAGAAAAATAAATCAACTGGGCTTATTATAGACAAAACGAACCCAAGTAAAACCTAATCTACAAAATTATATCTGTACAGTTGATTCTATTAGTATTCAGGCCTAATTCTCTTTTTGGGTTGGCGTCAACAGGAAGTAATAAAAAAGAATATAAAATGAGAGATAAAAGAGAATATATTCCTTGTCTAGGCCTTATAATTTTAGGACGGGCTTGGATAAGCCGGGTGGATATTCGAGCCAATAAATAGGTCTAGTCACAACTCACAATTATCTAGCTGAAGAAATATTCAATTTAGTCTATTTAGAGCCTAAACTTTGCCTCAAAGTGTAAGGGTCTTGAAAAGAATTTGTGTCCAATTGACCACTTAAATTTTAATTTTAGCTCAATTTAAGCTATTTCCAACCCACGCCAATACGGCGTGGGTTGACCAAAATGGCGATGGGATTTGCTCCAACCCAACGCCATTCTCCACTGCATTTTGAGTGTGATCAACAGTACCACGCCAAAATGGCGTTGCAACAGTACCACGCCAAATTTGGCGTGATACTGTTGCAACGCCATTTTGCTTTTTATTTTTTTTTAATTTAAAAAAAAAGACTTAAAAAGAAGATAAAATTGTATGGAAATAATAAAAAAGAATATAAAATGAGAGATAAAAGAGAATATATATGAAATATTCTTTTTGGCATTAGAAATGGAGTTAATTGTTGGAAATGAATTTATTATAGTTACACCATTTTAATGTAAAAATTACTGTATTTTGGTGATATGAGTTGGAGATGGCCTTAGGGCTTGACAGTTAACTATTTTGGTAAAGTGTATTTGTGGTGCCCAATTCACATATTTAAATTATAAAAAATATTAAAATAATAAAAAAATCATATTTTTAAATAATAAAAAAATATGAAAACTTAAAAATTTAAAAAAGAAGATGAACCTACAAGTAAAATAATTTTTATTTCTTCCAAAATCAAACTCATCAAGCAACAATAAATGAAAATTTTTTGTAGAAACAAAATGCAAAAACCTGGATAAGGTCTTTCATAGTATTAAAGAGCCGTGCCTAATGTAATTGACCCTCTAGCGGCAATCGTGTGGGTTGCAAACAAGTGGTTCTTTAGCAATTTATCCGTTTATTCTAGTATTCACTCCCTTCAGTTGCCAGCAACAATGTCACCAAAAAAAAAAAAAAAACTCGTTTAGCTTAGTTATGAATCACAAATTATTGGGTATTTAAGTGTTTATGCATTATTATCAACTGGTGTCTTAGTCTAATGATAAGATGAGACTATTTAAAAAGTGCAGGTGTCACCAAATACTAAAAAAAAAAAAAAAAAAAGCGTATGCATTATCAATACATTGTTGTCCAATACTTGCCAATTGTTCAATAACACATGAGAAGAATTTATTTTTGAAGCTGATTTCTGATCAACGAGCTCAACTACCCAACAAAAGCTCAACTGAAATCAAACAAGGATCGATAGTCACGTTGGAGATCGACTTGCACTGCAATTGATATTGGAACCTTCAATTTTGGGATCTATGGCCTGTGAGGCAAAATAAATTGATGCCAATGAATTTTAGAGAGAGGATGCAGCAAAGGAGAGAGAAGAAAATGAAACTTAACTAAGGTTTTCTCAATTTATTTATTTATTTATTTTTTGCTATTATAAAAGAAAATATTTTTTTTTTCCATTTGATGGATCTGGGTTCATCTTTTTAATTTTAATTTTAGTTTTTAATTTTTTAAAATTTATTATTATTATTATTATTATTATTATTATTATTATTATTAATTTTGGGCTTGGCCCTTAATTGGTAAGTCCCACAATACACTTTACCAATTAACAGCCAAGCCACAAATTGAGTTGAAATTAAAGTTAAACATGAAATTGGGCTCTCTCTCACTCTGTTCTTTCTAGATCTATCTGCTCCCTTCATTTCCCTCCGGTGGCTTTGGACACTGGAGGGGACATCCTTTTTCTTTTTCTCATGTTTTTAATTAATTTTTTTTTGCTTAATTTCTCAAATAATTTGGCTAAGGTTATTGGATCCTTTTTGTCTCCCGTAAGCATCGAGTTTGTTTTTTTTGCTTCTTTTGATTCTCTTAGTTTTTTTGCCTCCGATTTAGTTTGTGTTGGGTGAAATCCGCAAGTGCACGGAGTTTATAAATAATATAAAATAAGTAAAGTATCATTCCTACAAGTATTAGTGATCTATCCACCTATCTATTCTCTTTCTTTTGTTTAAGACTTTAATTTAATTTTAATTAAAACTAAGTAAATTAATTCTAATACTATCAATAATATAAAGCACAAGATTTCATTAAGAGATTTAACAATAATAATAATATTGCTAGGGATTAACACTTATTCACACTCAATCAATTAATTACCTATAAGTTCTAATTCATTATATGATCCAAGTTATCCAATAACATTGATTAAACTCTCTCGAACATTTAACTAACTAAACCAAAGTTCAAGCAATCACAAAATAACTCAATTAATTCTCATCTAATCAAATTATTCATAATTACCCAAATATAACTTTAAGCAAACTCTAAGGATATTTAATCACCAATTATAATCTCTTATCAATTAGCAATTAAACAAGTATTTGTAGATCAATTGTATCACCATCTTCTCAATATATAACAAAACTAAGATCATAATTTTAGTGATCAAACAAAACTAAGAATGAAGAACAACAAATACCACATATTATAGAAACCTAGATTTAATAGATAATTTGTATGAAATTGTGTTTCAAATGATTAATCCCTAACTATGAAGTTTAGTTAGACATAATTAAAGTAATCATAGAGTACCTAGAAAAAGAAGAAACCATAAATACCATAAATGAGGGAATAAGAGAGAAAATCTCTCAATCTTCAATATTCTATCTTCAATCTTGTGTTTCCTTGACTTAATCTCCTTCCAAATCTCTCCAAGCTCCTTCAATTGATTTCCTCAAAGTCCTATTTATAATAATTTGCTGCCTATGATCCCTCAAAATTGCAGCCTCAGACGACCAATTATCAATTATGAACTCATAGAATCAAATCGAGCCCGAATCAGATAAAAAAACTAGCCAAAACATACCAAAATAGTGTCAAACTGGGTCAAACTGAACCAAGCCTGAGCCGAGTTGGGCGGCACCAGAAGCGCGCCGCCCAAACAGGCGGTATAGGGAGCGTGTCGCCCAAACCGGCGGCACCACTTCCATGTCGCCAGTCCAGCCGGCGTGCTGCCGGTGCCATCGGCCTCCTCTGGGCCCTCCTTCCTTTATAAATACAGCTCCACTTCTTCAGAAAGAGGAGGAAAAAAAATAAAATTAAATAATTCATAACTAAAGTTCTGTTGATTTTGATATAAAAAGTCACTTTTCTATATCAAAATCTATCACTTACCAAAATTACTTTAAGTTAAAGCTGTTATTATTTGGAATTCCATATCCAAGGTAAAGTTCAGATCCGGAATTAAACTTGTCCCATTTCGTGAGAAAACCAAGAAAAGCAAAGGTAAAATTATCTTCTCTTTCCTTTTGAAATTCTAAATTCATAACTAGAATTCATCTTACTATGCCTTTTATTTAAGTCTAAAACTGAAAAGATTAAAAATTTATTAATTTAAAATCTGAATTAAATTAATAAATCAAATCAACCTCTTTTATCAAAACTCGCAAGAAGGGAGAACTGCGTGGAGTTTGATTCCTATTCAATGGGATATGCAGGCATGCAACTTTTAAGGCATCAACTCCAAAATAGTTTAAATAATATTTTCTCCTTCATATTTTATTTGTCTTTCTTTTATTGCTTTATATGTTCTTTATTTTTCTATTAAATTAGTTGGGGAATATGTGTTTTTCTTAGTACACATAAGGGCTAGAGGAAAGATCATCTCTATCTTATTTGCTTTTGATTTAAGTAGGATTTATTTCTAATTATTTCCCTACAAGTTGTCATTCATATAATTTTTTGCATCACTTATAACTGTTTCATTCATCATTTTTATCCATGTTCATGCATACATAAAATCACCTTTTTTTATAAAGTTATTTTGCACTTCTAGTCAAACTAAAGAAAATTACTGTTTATTACCAAAACCTGATCCCCGAATCCTCTTTGGTCACTCGCGGATTAGTGCTTTTCCAGTGAAATAAATTAAATAATTGGAGTCAATCTAATTTGGGTTTTCCATTAATTTTTCCAATTAAAACAAATAAAATTGAAGTGGCGACTCTCTTTATAATAACAAATTACCAAACACAATTTCCTGAACTCATAGCGAGTTCCAATCGTGAAGTTTCTCCCGAAGAGCACTTTCGATTCCCTTAGGGGATCGGACCGGTGCTCGGTCAAGACCTTACACTGCCTCCTATTGTGGTTAGGTAAAGAAGTTCTAATTTCTGGGTTAAAATCAGATTTAAAGTCTACATCCCGTTACGGTCACTACACCTGGGAAGGGCACAACAGAAACTAACTTTCCCAATGTAACGCCCTCTACACTTATTGTGGGCTCAACATTTTTCAGCTTCAATATCCTCCTCTTCTTTTGTCTTTAAAACTTACAAAAAGCCTTTAAAACATTTCTCAAATCACAAATATAAAATAATGCAATGAAAACGAACATAAAATGAATCTAAATGAATGAAATTCCTACTTAATTTACCTAATAATGTATGTAAAATTGACACGTATCACTCTGGTAGAAGATCAAGAACCATGGTAGATCCCGGCTATGACCAGCTTCCTCACTTTCTCTATCTTCTGTGGGCTCGGTGTCTAGAGGGATAGAGGTGGGAAGGAAGAGAGATTGCAACAACCGGAGTCAGAGCTCTCTGTACCACTTTTCATTCATTGCAGCTCCAATTGTGTAACACTGATCCATGCATACCTTGGTCATTTCACAGATCTGTAGATTTGAGGAGGGATTGCTATTGGCTCTGGCAGTACAAGTTCATTTGGTTTGGTCGAGCTGCAACCCTGCTCTTCTAGGTGATTCTTTCCTTTCCTTGGTCACCGACGGCAATGGCAAAGCCAGTAGAGGGTTCTGAAAATGAGAAAGCAGAGCAGGGATTGAATGGAAATTTTACAACTTCTATAGACCTTTGGGCCGTATTATCACCAAACTCAATTCTAAGTGTTTGTTTATTGGGCTTAAAGCCCACTATAAAAACTCTCATGTTGGATAATATTGTTTTGAATTATAGGTCCATGTCTTTGTTCCCTAGCTGGGATTTTCTAAGATTTGTAACTCTAATTTGTATTGACTTGGGTTTTATGCCCCTTTAACGAGAATTATTTATTTTGGCAAAAAAATAAAGTTAAAGGGGTCAATTGGATACAAATTTTTTTAGGACCCAAGTCGCACTTTGAGGCAAAATTTAAGCCCTAAATTGGGTCTTTTCCCTTAGCTACCCTAGTTGTTTTGTTGATAGTCACCTAAACAGCTTGCTTAAATTAGACCTATTAATTTTGAAAAATGTAATATTTTTTAAATTCAAATTCAGTCAATGAATAAATTTAATTTAAATTAAATTATATTTAGTATTTTAATTAATAAATTATATATATATATATATATATATATATATATATATATATATATATATATATATATATATATATATATCAAATAAAATATTTCTTCTATTAAATTTTCCATCAAATATGTTGGGAGAATACTAAATTTGGGGCCTAAATTTTTTCCAAAAGCTCAATTTGAGGCTTAAACTTTTATCAAAAACTCAATTTGAAGTCTAAACTAAAATTTCGTTCAATTAACTTCCTAAACTTACATTTTGGCTCAGTTGAAGGTTTGTCTGTTAATTAGTCTAAATGGACGTTAAATCATTTTAGGAAAGTTATGTTTGTGGGTCTCATTTATAATTTTAAATAATAAAAATTATTAGAATTAAAAAAAAATAATATTTTTAATAATAAAAATATTAAAATTAAAAAAAATCAAAATCAAAATTTGTTCCTCTCTCTAACCTTACTCATAAAACCTCTATCATTTTACCTACAAAATTTTACGATTAAACAATCAATTTGTTTTACTTCTCTTTTTCTTTCTAGTCAGTTTCTCTATCATCTGCAACAAAGGATAAGCTCTCTCTTTCCTTCTATCTCTCTACCTTCACCTATGGCTATTGAAGCTTTTAGAGTGCACCAACCAACCCCTGTACATCTATTAGCTCCTATGCCTAATAATCACTATCAAATTATCATCAAATCTACAACCAATTATATTCTCATCTACCATGACTCTATACCCAAACACTGCCAGTGGCAACGGCACAACCAAAGAGGGGGCGCCGACCAAGGTTCCATGAAAAGACCAAAACAAAATATACTCATCTTTGCTATTTTTTTTTATGAACTCATATTTGAATTGAAATTTTTTGTTTTATTTATTTTCCTCACATATTTGGGTATTGGGTTCATTTTGTTTGTTGCTGCCATAAGTAATTTTAAATTAAAATTTAGTTTTTTTTTTTTTTTTGTGTTTATTTGTTGATTGGTGGTTTGTTGGATTGTTGAAATCAAAATAAATTTTATTTTGTTTTTGTTTTGTTTGATTTGTTTAGTGAAATTTCAAAATATACTTTAATATTTGGATTCTTGATCTTGGCTTTGAAATTCTTGTTGTGATGGTAGTAACAGAACTAATAGTGTTGCTTGATGATAATTGGCTTATGCTGCTACTGTTTTTGCTATTGAAGCTTGTGAACCTCCTATTGAACCACATGTGGTGGGAAAAAATACCTAATTCTTTATTGTCTCCAAATATCCCCACTTTCTATTCTTACTGCAATATATGTGTTTCAATTGTTAGGGTTTTTTCGACAAATTAGATCTGACTTGTATTGTTTTAGATATGTTAATTTATTGTTTCAATGGTGAAGAAGAAGAAGAAGAAGGCAATGAGTGAAAATTGAAGTGGTATATTTGATGAACTCCTGGCAATCCCAAATCTAGGTTAGTTATTTTTTTATTTTTAATTTAAATAATTTTTATTATTTAAAAATAAATTTTAATTTTTTTTATTAAAAAATATAAAATGGGCCTCATCTTTTAATTTAATGGCCCACATAACGTTTGTCAAGATCACGTGGTGTCACATGACTCATTTAAACCCTTATTTGAGCTTAAATGCAAGTTTAAGAGGTTAATTGAATGAAATTTTTATTTAGGCCTCAAATTGAGTTTTTAAGAAAAGTTTAAGCCTCAAATTGGGTATTCTCCCAAATATATTTGAAATATCAATTTTAGTTATATAGCATAATCATAATTTTTTTGATGGAAAAAATATAAAAAATCTTCTCAACTTTTACCAAATGCACTAATAAATCCTTTTTTTTTTTTTTGGCTCATTCAAATTCATAAACTATTGAAAATGGCTCGACGAGATCCATAAGTCAATTCTGTTTTTTTTTTATTTTTTTTTTATTTTATAGGTTCCATGTATTAAATATTATTATATATACATAGAATCAAAAAGAAAAAAATAATAATAAAAAATCCATAAGATTAAAAAAGTAAAATTATATTTTTGAAAAATAAAAAATATTAACATTAAAAACTTTAAAAAAAAATACAAAACAAAGGAGTAGAGTTTTTTATACATACACGAATAGAGAAATTGCCTGGGGCTTTGATACTTGAATCTCTAGAACCCTTTTGATATGAGACAACTAGAGGTTTGCCCATAAAATCAACACTCGAATATGGGAAGTTACTGGGTTTTGATTCTCCAATTCCAGTAACACCAAAAGAAGAACAAAACCCAAAAACCCCTTTGATTTTTGAGTTCAAGATAGTCTCATTCAACCCAGAAACATTGAGAGCAGTCTTCAATGAACATGCCATGGCTATGGATTGTTGACTTTTTGGGTGTTGGCTTATTTTGCCAAATCTCATATTGGGAATTTAGGAGGAAGAGGGGAGTCCTTTAGCCAATATAATGAACTCCCCTCCTTTAGTTTAAACCATCCTAAACAATTAGCCTTCTCCTATTTCTAAGATTTTAATTGTATTTTTTCTCTTCTTTCTTTTGTAATATTTCTTTGCTATAGTGAAATATTATTTTGGTAGTGTCCGAGGACGTAGGCATAATTAGCCGAACCTCGTTAAAATTCTAGTATTCTTTTTATTGTCTATTTAATAGATATTGTCGAGTATAGTTGTAGTGAATTATTGTGCTATTAAATTACTTGTCTTGGTAAAATTCTGGCTAAGGAAAGACTTGGTACTTAAGAGTGTCATTCGTGACCCACCTCTTTTTCCTGGGAGTTTACCTTGTGGTGATTTATTAGTACAATCGTTCTCACTCTATTCACCTGTGCAATAGTTTCAAGGTGAATTTATTATTATTGGTAGAAGTAAAAAACCCGAATTCCACAACAATGAGGATATTGTTGGTAATACAAACTAATTTATCAAACAAGAAAAAAGAAAGAAAATAAAAAGAAAGATGAAATCTACCAAAATGTGTCCAGAAACACACGGTTTTCATTAGATACGAGCTGATGTAATTTGGACTCAAATTTGTTACTAGCAAGAGTTTTCGCTCAAAATTTGATGAAACAGACAACATAATTAGCGCCCAATTGAACAAATTGCCTGCACATAGCATTTTTGTTTGGTTTTTGATTTCTTGTTTAGGAAGAAAAAAGAAAATGGATAGAGTGCATAGTTTTTTGTTTGTGAAGAAAAAGAAAATGGATAGAGAGGAGGAGAAGCGGAGAATCGAAAATGTTGGGTAACGAGAAAAATTATTAGATCGGCCCATGATCAGAAAAAGAAAAAATTCATGAGATTTTCAAGTCCCCATATTTTTAAGAATTACAATAAATTATGTTGTTTTCAATTCACAATTACATTAAAATGGATTAAATGACTTTAATACTCCTAAGATTTGACATTTTGAAATAAAAGTTTAGGTGTTTTTTGAAAATAATCAAATATATTTTTTTGTTCATATATAATATATCTGTGACTTTTTATAGAATTTAATAAGGACATGAAAAATGAATATTTTTGTTCATCTCACTAGTAAAGATCAAACAAAAAACTTACCAATATATATGTGAACCAAAACAAACTTAAGATTTGACATATTGAAATAAAAGTTTAGGTGTTTTTTGAAAATAATCAAATATTTTTTTTTTCTTATATAATATATATGTAACTTTTTATAGAATTTGATATGGACATGAAAAATGAATATTTTTGTTCATCTCACCAATAAAGATTAAACAAAAAACTTGCCAATATATATGTGAACCAAAACAGACTTGTTATAATAAACTAGTCATGAACCCATATTTTGCATGGATTTTGATTAATGGTTCGATTAACTGATCATAAGCACCCTTATGTATGACCAGTTTCATGCATTGAAGGCACATCACAATGAAAATATTGTAATCTCATCCCAAAATTATAATGCAATGAGGAGATCGTTGATAACACCAAACTAATTTATCAAATAAGAAAGAAAGAAAGAAAGAAAAGATGAAATTTACCATAACCATTGTGTCTAAAATCACACGATTTCCATTAGATACGAGCTGAGGTAATATGAACTCGAATATGTTACTAGCAAGAGCCAATTTTCACTCGAAATTTGATGAAACAAACACTAGAATTGGTGTCTAATTGAACAAATTGCCTACACATAGCCATTTTTGTTTGGTTTTTGATTTCTTTTTTGGCAAGAAAAAAACAAATGGATAAAGTGCATGGTTTTTGGTTTCTTGTTTATGAAGAAAAGGAAAATGGATAGAGAGGGGGAGAAGTGAAGAATCAAAAATGTTGAATAATGGAGGTAAATTATTAGATCAGCCCACGATTAGGAAAAGAAAAAATTCATGAGATTTTCAAGTCCCCGCATTTTAAGAATTACAATAAATTTTGTTGTTTTCAATTCGCAATTACATTAAAATGGATTAAAATTTAAGATTTTTTTCCTTATAAGAATTAATATAGTAAATATGAAATTATTAATTAATGGTCTACTTCTTCTATATCTCATTTGTTTTCAGTACATGATAGTATAATTTTTGGCAGAGCTTTAATAGTAGATAGTACTCATCTTGCTAGTATCTTTGATTCATATGCTCTAGCATATGGTCAACAAATATGGACAAGTCAGAGATATCTTTTATAAAAAATGTCAATCCTGATATGAGGCATCTTATCTAGAAGTAGTTGGGGGTCAAAAGAGTGGATAAGCATGATAAATATTTAGGTTTACCATATGTTATTAGTAAATCCAAAAAGGTTATTTTTTTTATATTGTAGGACAGAGTGACAAGGAAGTTGAAAGTGTGGAAAGAAAAGACATTATCCAAGGCAGGGAAGGAAACATTAATTAAAGATGTGGCCCAAGCTGTTCCTACCTACATGATGAGTTACTTTCAGATTTCTGCGCCTGTGTGTGATAACTTAAGAGAGATGATTTCCAATTTCTAGTGGGGACAAAAAGCTGAGGAAAGAAAGATTCATTGGTCTAAACGGGACAATCTTTGTTGTGCTAAGAAAGATGGTGGTCTCGAGTTTTGAAATTTTCATGCTTTTAATTTTGCAATGTTATAAAAAAAAAATAAAAGTATGGAGATTACTCACTGATTATGAGTCATTATTATACAAGGTTTTAAAAGCTTGTTATTTTCTAAGAACGAGTATTCTTCATGCATAAAATGGGTTTTCAGCCAAGTTATACTTGGAACTGGAAGTGCTTGTTAAATTCCAAATGGGTTATTGATCGAGGGTCTCTTTGGCGAAATGGGGATGGCAATTCTGTTCATATTTGGGGAGATAAGTGGATACCAAAGGAACTTGGTTTCATGGCACCTATTAGTAGCTCCCATTATAATCCACCTGAAGATTATGTTAGCTCCCTTATTGGTGAGGATAGACAATGGAATAGAGAGTTGATTGTTAATATGTTTGATAATGAGGTATAGCTGAGTGTATTTTCTCTATTCCTCTAAGCTGTCGTGTGATGCAAGACTCCATTTATTAGTTCTATACTCATTTTGGCCATTACTCTGTCCATAGTGGATACCATTTGGCATTTTCGGGTATGATTGATAGTGGGGAAGTTGAGCTTAAGTCTGTTGTTGATCCAGATCAATTCTTATAGTCATCTATTTGGTCTGTTAACTTCCTCCTAAGGTTCAACACTTCATTTGGAGGGCTTGTCGAGGATTCTTACCTACAAATGATCACCTTTTGCAAAGGATCCTCCCTTCCTGTTGATTTTGTAATGTGGAGGTGGAAACTATTAGTAAAATTGGAAGAGAATAGCCTGAGGTGTGCAATAGAGTGCACTATCCTAAAGGATTTATTTGGGATAATCCCCCAGCATACAACATGCCTTCTAATAGTATTACTAGATGTAGAAACAACAAGATTAAGAAAATAAAATTTTTAAACCCAACAGATAGATCATGTTAATATGAACAAACAGAGAAATATATATATATAAAATAATAACGTTGCTTAACATTATAATAATAACGTTTAGAAGAGATATTTTAGCAAAATATCAAAAACTAATAAGTTAGTGGATTAGTGGCAGAAGAATAGGTAGTTTAAGTTTAAACAAATACTAAGTTAGAAACTTATCTCTTTACGATAAGGAAAAATAATTAATAAAATAAATGAGGGATATAAAGCTTTTGAAATACTACATAAATATACAACAATCCCCCATACATTTCAAAAGATTTACAAAAGAAAATAATTTTTGCTGATTTAAAAACATGAGTGTAAACGCTTCGAATCTGGTATCTTTTGGACTATAAACCAATTCTAGAAAGATAATACATAACATACAGAGCTATTGGTGAAGCTTTTAGCTTCTATTAACCAAACACTCTTTATTGTATGTTAAAATCTTACCAATCACATTACACCCCCATAATTTCTACTGTTTAACGTGGTTGTGCGCTAATAGGCCATGCGCACGCCTGGTAATTCATAAGTGCTTTAGAGATTTTGTCATAATCTTATAGAAGCAGTCCCACTCCACACTCATATAGGTGATTTCATCAAGCATATCATGCAATTAATATACCACCCATAAGGGATATGAAATTTATTAAGAGCTTTTAGCTCATCCTTTCATTTAATGCAGTCTAGCACTACTTACACTATAAGAAGGGACATACTAATTGTGTTAATAGGATTAATAGGTGACTTGTTATTACCCATATGAACCTTATTCATGGGATCTCCAATCACAAAGGTTGGGTTACTACCAATGTTAATATCTTAAATTGGCTTAAGTCTCATTCCCCTTGATGTTTCAAGAATTAACTTTCTTCCCAAAGGTTTAGTCAGAGGATCGGCCAAATTCACTTCTGACTTCACATAATCAATGGAAATTATTCCATCTTTTAACAACTATTTAACCACATTATGTCTTAGACGAATATGTCTGTTCTTACCACTAAAGGTTTTATTCTTTGCAATAGCAATTGCAGCTTGGCAATCACAATGCATAGACACAGAAGGTGTTAGTTTTAAACCTAACAGAATACTTGCCAAGAAGTTTCTCAACCACTCAACCTCATTGCCAGCCAATTCCAGAGCTATAAAATCTGACTCAATGGTGGATCTAGTAATAATGGTTTGTTTAGCTGACCTCTAAGTAACTGCACCCCCACCAAAAGTGAATTTATAGTCACTAATGGATTTTGTCTCATATGAATATGAAATCCAGTTAGCATCACTGTATCCTTCTAATACAGCGGAAAATCCATTATAAAGAATACCGTAGTTCATGGTACCTCTCAAATATTTCTTCAGTCTGACTAAAGCAGCCCAATGATCACAGTTGAGATTTGTGAACCCTCATTTTAGCACCTCAAAAATATTTCTGAATTCACTAGAGCTGATCATAATATTTTTCTATTCAAACAGACACTTTTTCGATCTTGACCGGACCATCTGTACCAGACAGTATTTTCCTGAGACTGACAGAATTTTCTTCAAAACTGACTGCCAAACTGTCCTAAAAATGTTTTTGAACTCACCAGAGCTGATCAGAATATTTTTTTTCTATCCAGACCAACACTTTTCTGATCCTGACCGGACCATTTGTACTAGACAGTAGTTTCTCGAAACTGACCAGATTTTCCTCAAAACTAACAGCCAAACTGTCTGATAATTAATTTCGGATCCGCCGCCACTAACCGGTAATTTTCAGACTTCAAAAACTCCTGAAAACTGACCTGGAACTTCCGAAAACCGAACCAGAGGGCGATCAGCCCAAAAATCGGGCTGCCTCTCGGATGGCTGCGAGGCCGACCAGCGAGTCCGCCGGTGGCCAGTGCGTGTCCGCGCGCAGACGCACCGCCGTGACTCGTGGCTTCTACGAGTCACCTCGCGGGTCCGCACTGACATGCCTGCTGCGCGTTAGTGCAGACAGCGCGTTAGAGCAGGTCTGATGCGTCTGACATTTGCTAGGAGGGCTGGCGGCCCCCTGGCGAATGCCGCGAGTCTCACTCGAGGACATGCGTGGGCATTACGTGCATCTGCGAGATCTTCTAGCGGCCGGTCACCTTTTCGCCATTTTACCATTTTACCCCTCATTTTTTCTGCTTTTGAAGCCCTTTTTGGTCTTTTTTCACCCCCACCTGCTCCTATAAATAGCCCCCTATTTTCCTTTTCAAAACACTCCTCAAGCATTTGTCGATTGGCTATCCATTTGCTTCTTCTCTCTCTCTCTTTTTAATTATTTTCCACACTCATTTTGAGTAATCATAATTAATTAATTAATTAAAAATAAATTTTAATTAATTAATTAATTTCTTAATTAAGTCCTCACTCAATTTGATTAATTAATCACTTTAATTAATTAATCTTTTTAATTAATTAAAATTGGGTAATTAAGTAATTAAAAGCAATTTTTCAAAATTAATCTTATTTTACGAAACGGAACTCCGATCCGGTAAAACCACTCTCACACCCCTCAAACCCACAGAGAAGGTATAATCTCTTACTCTCACTCAAACCCCAAATTAAACCGAACTAATCAAATCTGACTGATTTTTAAACCCCCTTTCTACCTAATAGTGGAATGAACTACGTGGGTTTTGATCCCCATTTAATGGGGTACGTAGGCAAGCTTGGAATCTAAATCTAAGTTTCAAATCCAAATCTTCATCAATCCCCATCCCCCTTTTATTTTCCATGTAAAATGTAAATTTATACTTTCCTTATAAATTTCAATTAAAGCATTTATTTATTTAATTATTTTGGAGTAAAGGAGCGATTCTGTGATTTCCCTAGTACCTATAAGGGCTAGAGAAAATACTCTCATTTACTTATGAATGTTTAAATACTTGCCCTTTATTTTTCCATATATTTCATAATTATGCCATGCTCGTGCATTATAAATTGTCATTAATACTTGTCAATCATGAAATCAATTTTCAAAAGTCAAATTAAATTTAAGAGCCAAATCGAGATTATTTAAAATCAAAAACCTAATCCTCGAGCTCAACTTGGTTTGAAGATTAGTGATTTTATCCTTGGGTAAATTAATCTAAGATTAATAAATTGGAGTCAAAATGAGTTTTTTCCTTAATTTTTCCATGTAAATAAATTAGGGTGGCGACTCCCAAATTCTTTTCAAAAATCAAAAATCAATTTTTCGAGGCGATAGCTGCTTCCAATCGTGAGCACCGAAACTCATACCTAACCTCCTTTAAAAATCGCTTAGCCTTTCCTTAAGGCATTCGAGCGAGGGGAGGGGCGTTTGGGCGAGGCCTCATAGTTGGGGACTCCATTGGGGACTAGTTGTCACCCTTTTTCAAATAAAAAGAAAGCAAATAAAGATGATTATTATTTGGTTTGGATTTTTTTCCAAAACTAATCTCCATTTGACACTTAAATTTAATTTGACTTTCATGCATCATTTTGCACAATAAAGGCTCCTTGCCTAACCCTAGATTTAGGAAAATTTTTGGATGGCAAGTAGCATTGGCTCGACAACTTTCTTTGAGTATGTTGAGAGATAGCGAAAGCATTCTGCCCCATTACGAATCCCCGATCATTTCGATGGTGTAACGAGCAATCCGTACTGTTGGACCCACGCGAGTCTCTTTGACTTACATGTGGTTAGGTATATCAATGCTCTAGTGGGACGGGGACCCTTAAACCAAGCCACCCTTCACCCTTGTGCATGTAGTAGCCTTAGCCTTTGACCTTAGTTTCTGTGAACCGTAATAAATGAAAACTTATACATAAACCATGAAACTCTTTTGTCATGCATCATGCCATTGACATGCATACATTCATAAGAAACTTGAGAATAGAGTCTTCTCACCCTATATACCAAAACCGATGGTCCGTCACCCAAATAAAATTACCTAACCAATAAACTCGGTGAAGGGAATCCTTTTTCCGATATACCATTGTATCTGTTTATCCTTTCAGTGTAAGTTCTTACCCTTTCCTTTTCCTTTTCCTTTTCCTTTGAAGGTACAAATGGCCAATACTTTTGACCAGGATGCTATGAATGCCTTTTTTGCCAGTCTCCTCAAGAAACAAGAGGACTCATTCTAAAACACACTCACCACCGCCCTTAAGACGCAAGCAAACACCTTCACCAATGCTCTCACCACCCAATCCGCCAACTTTACAAACGCCCTCAACACCCAGCATCAATCCATCCTTAACCAGGTTAGGGAAATGACCAATACCACCACTGCTCCTCCACGTACTGAGCCCACTTCCACTCAAGCCGGTACTAGCTATGCTCCTACTCTCACTCCTCCTCCCGTTATCGATCTGACTGATAAAGAGAAAGCTCATGATACTCCTACTTCTCCCCCTCTGGACTTAAATGCCACTTTTCCATCCCCCACCATGAATATTTTTTAAAGTGGGGACTTTTCTAGCTTTCCAGAAGCCAAGAAACTAATGGAAAAATTTGAGGCTATGGAGAGGACCCTCAAAAACATAAAGAAACATAAAGATATGATAGATGTCGATTCTCTGGCTCTCTTCCCGAATGCAAGGGTTCCACCCAAGTTCATGATGCCTGTCATAGACAAGTTCAATGGAACCACATGCCCCAAGACTCATATGAAAATGTATGTGGGTGCTATGAGACCATTTGGAGTGGACGACGAGCTTCTTGCTCAGTTGTTCCAACAATCCCTGACTGGAGCTGCTGTGAAATGGTTACTAGATCTCGATCAAAACCATAAGAAAAGTTGGAATGACATTTGCAATGCATTTGTCAAACAATACCACTACAACATCGAGGTGGATGTCACCCGTCGAGATCTAGAGACAACCAAGCAAAGATCAGGGGAATCCTTCACCGCATTCCTTACAAGTGGAGGTCTAAAGCAGCCCAAATGGTGAACCGCCCCTCTGAAGAAGAGCAGATCGACATTATCGTCAAAAATCTCGTCCATCTGCAGACCTAGTATCTCCCAGACTTCAAAGCCCTTATTGCCACTACCTCCAAGATTGAAGATCTGATTCAATCTGGGCAAGTCAAGGATGAGTCCTTAAACTCGAGGTACCGTAGGAACACTAACTACACTTCCAACACCACTCAGTCGGCCAACCAAAAAGGGGGAAAGGTAAATACCGTCTCCTATCATCAGCCAATGAGATTGGAATCAAGAAGAAACTTCTCTGAGCTAGGCATCCCCTAAGCACTGTTTTCAAGAAAGCCTTGGGAGCCTATCTTGTTAAGCCCTTAGAGCCAAGAGCACCACCAAACCCTTTGCCCAGGAACTATAATGCTAACGAGCACTGTGACTACCATCAAGGGCCGGGGCATAAAACTGATGACTATAAGGCTTTAAGGCACATGATTCAAGATCTGGTTGATAGTGGAGACATTATCACTCCCAAACCCAAGCCTAACATCACCACTAATCCTCTTCCTAGACACCAAGGAAATGTCAATTTCATCACCTCTGATGAATAGGAATTTGACCCTGTCTCCATGATCCACCCCACTCTGGCTTACTATTGTGTCTTAGATCTGAATGATTTTATGGATGGAATCGACACAATTGCCCAAAGCGAGAGAGTCCTTCCACCACCAACTCATCCCACTGTACTAAGAGAAACTACCCCGGTCAGCCACATAGTTCCTCCTCCAGTAGAAAAACTAAAACCCCACTAAGAGCCTAAAGAAGATTCTGTCCTGAAACAGTTAAAGAAGACCCAAGCTAATATCTCCATTTGGAGCCTTATTCAGTCATCGTACCCTCATCGCCAAGCTCTTTGCAAGGCTTTGAACCAGTGTTAGGCTCCGATTGACATCACACCTGAAACGCTTGTGGCTTCTTTAAAAAAGTACTACTAAGACAATGTCTATATCTTTCAGTGACCAGGACATCCCGCAAGGAGGGAAAAACCAAAACCAAGCTCTGTATATCACTATAATGGCTCGGGGTAAAACTGTGCCCATAGTGCTAGTGGATAATGGGTTTGCTCTGAAAGTATGCCCACTGAAGGTGGCCAGCTGCCTAGAGTTAGAGGCAACGAATTTTACTCCGTCTAATCAGGTCGTGTGAGCTTATGACAACACCAAGAGGGAGGTCTTGGGCGTTGCTACTCTGAATATGACCATTGGACCCATCAATATGCCAATCTCCTTCTAAGTAATCAATGTCCCAGCCTGTTTCAATCTACTTTTGGGAAGGCCGTGGATCCATCAAGTCAAGGCAGTTCCTTCCTCTCTTCACTAGAAATTGAAGTTTCCCCATGGTGCAAATATCATTACGGTCAAAGCTGATGCAATGGGAAAAATGACCATCCAAGCTCCTTTCCTGTTTTGGAAATCAATCTTTATCCCTCCAGTGTTCCCCTATCAGGCTTCTCCTTTGACATTATCCAGTTCATCCAAGAGGAAGGTAAATAATTCGTTTCTTTTGACTTTGACCAGTATGGAAATGTGGCTGTGGCTAACATGATGTGAAAAATGGACTATTTTCTAGGTTTAGGTCTGGGAAAGAACAAGCAAGGGATTGCTCAGTTTCTAGAGTACCCTATTGCCACTGCTCCATTCGGCTTAGGCTATAAGCCCACATCAGAGGACATGATGGAACTGGAGGAGAGAGCCAAGCTGAGGGCTAACACCAAGAGGCGAGGTGAGAGCTATGATTGGCCCATGCACCCATACTTTGAAACCCTGAATGGGTATTTTGTGAAGGAGGGTGAAGATTTCCCCTATTGTGCTTTTCCCAAGCCTTGGTATTGCCCTATTTTTGAAAAACTAATCCTTGGTTTCAAAATTTTCTTTGATGTCAAGCTCAGCTTAGAGGAGTGCGAGCCAGTCTATTTGCTGGAGGAGGAATGGGAAACAAGCATGGAGCCCTCTCTTTTTGAATCCATCCACATAATCACCAAACACCAACAACCTGATTCCACCAAGCTCATCCACCCATCTCAATCTCCACTCAATAACTGGTTTTTTTGAAGAGAACACCAGCCCTGTCATGCCCCTATCAGAGTCCTTTGAGTCTGCAACTGAGTCCTCCAAATCTAAGTCTATATCTTCTGAGTCTGTCCTATATGATGTTGAAGTTGATTATGTCGAGTCAAATTTTGTAACCCACCTTGTGGGCCTATCCCTTACTGTAACCCATGATGATGGGAACTTCATCGGAAATAAAAAGTTTGACTTCTCTGCTTACTTTTTCGACTCTCTATGCTCTACATCATCTGATTCATCATTAAGTGAGACATATGAAAAAAAAAATAAAAAAGAAATAAAAAATGAAAAAGGCAAAGAATCTATCAATTATGGCACAGAGGAAAAACTCAAAATCACATACATTGCATCTGCATATCATGATACACAGGCATTGATTGAAAAGGTTCGTCGGTTCTTGGATTGTTTTGCATGGGAACCCAAGGACATGGTGGGGGTAGATCTAAACATCATAGTTCACAAGATCCCGACCTACGAACACATGAAGCCTGTAAAGCAGAAGCTGTACAGAATGAAGGCAGAATGGTCTTTGAAGATCAAAGAAAAGTTAACCAAGTTGTTCAACAACTTGTTCATCAAACCAATCACTTACCCTTCATCGTTAGCCAACATAGTGCCTATCCCCAAGAAAGATGGAAAAGTCTGCGTATGTGTTGACTACAGGGATCTCAACAAGGCTTGAGCAAAAAGATGAATTTGTTTTGCCTCACATTGACCGTATGGCAGGT
>CATKHJ010135081.1:0-17802 GCA_949750685.1 Vernicia montana | reverse complement strand
AAAATTACAAAAGAGTAATAAAATAATGCTCAACAGTTATGATTACTTATATATTAAAAAAAATATGCTACGTGTATGTCTCCTCCATCATCATCTTCACCAGCTCATAGAACCGTGTGAAAGAAAATAAAATAGACAAAGGCCGTTAAAATGATAAACAAGTACCATACAAATGTTGAAAATAAAAAGGGACCGTACAATTATTATTTTAATAAAAAATATGGTATATACTGTAATTTCCTCAACATTAAATATATAATTTGTTCGGTTTAAACTGGACTTGTCCATAACTAAGAACGAGATCATTGTTGGGCCTTTTCTTCTTTAGATTGGGCCGAAGCATACAAATAGGAAGTGAAACTCCTGCTTCTGTTTTGAGCACAATGTCTATGGTGCGCAATTGAATAAATACATGTGTTTTTTAGTTTTTTTTTAAACTCTTTTTTAGCATTACAGGGAGGGAGATTTAAATACGTATTTATTTCATTTCTTAGTGTATAAGATCATGAATAAATCCATTTTTATCTATAATCATTTTTCTAATAGGATTTTTAGGTAATTGATTTTTTTTTTTACATTAATTTTATCAGATTCAAATATTGGTAAATGATTTAACATATATAAAAGAAAGGGATATAATTTTTTGATAACTTCAAAATTTTACAATTATGAGAATAACTCTAATACAACTTAATCAGAAGTTTATTTATTTGTTTTAAACAATATAACTCTATTGTATCAAATTAATTGAATTTGGCCATAAGAATTATTTTGTTACACATTTATTCAAGATATATAGCAGCTAAAAAAGGAATTACAATAATCACTGCAATGCTCTTGAATCAACCAAAAATTGAAAAAAAAAAAAAAAACACAGAGCAATGAACTTCAAAGACTATAGAATATTTGAGTAAAAAATTTAGGTACCCAATTAAGGGAAAAAAATTATGGTCTAGCACCATGAAGGAGAACTTAATTGATTTGTTTAACCTCTCTATCATGCTACTTATCTATAGCTAACACTATAAATTAACTAAGCAAAGAATTCCAAGTTTTCAAATTGGAAATTGGTATCAAAATCGAAATTAGAGAAATCCAAATCCCCAACTGGCGAATTGGTGACTGAAGTTGGAGCTGAAATTAGGTCACTTAGTTCTGACTCTGGAGTATGCACATTGTAGCCTATTCCAAAGCCATCAATTTGACATGGCGATGCTGAGAAATAGTTGTTGGACTCAGATGTCGCCGGAGATATAAATGTTGGGGAAATACTACCACCCACATTTTCCTTTTCAACTAATTCATCCAGGAAAGAAAAGGATGGAAAAATTTCCTCTCTAGTGTTCAAATCCTCTGTTTTCACCTCCTCTGTTTTTGGTTTTAATTTCTCTTCACAACGGTTTTGGTGTTGTTTAGAATTTTGATTAACCAAAGGCCGCGGTGACATAACAAAATGAGAAGTCTGGACACATGTATGTCTTCCTCTATAAGTGATTTCAAAAATGGAAGGGTCTTCGTCTGATCTTTGAACTTGTTTTATAGCCAAACAACCTTGTGAGTGACGGTGGGTGCATCTATAGTATCCTCTGCAATTAGAAATTGGAAACCGAACATTATTATTAGTCATTTCATTTCTTCGCAACAAGGAATTGAAAAAAAAAAAAAAAATTTATTGATCCCACCTTGGAAAATTAGCTCCAAGAATATCTTTTTGGCCATATTTCCTCCAGCTATAACCATCATCAAGTGGCCCTGTTCCTGAACAAACCTTCACTTGTTCAGTACATCGTGGATGTGTTTTTCTGCAATAACCCAGTAAAGATCAGCCATATAATTTAGCTAAATATCACCATATAATTGAGAAACGAAATTGTATTAAATTTTACCTCTTCTTGAAAACATTTTTTTGAGTTTCTTGATCAGAATTGTCACTTCTTGGACTAGAATTAGTATAGAAATGTGGTGATTCTAATACACTAATAGTGGGTTTAGGTTGAACCCAATTGAGCAAAGAGAGTGCTTTTTCATAAGAAGAAAGTATTTTCTCAACTAGGAATAGACGTGTTTCAATTGATGAAGCAGGGTTAAGATGGTTCCTGAGCTGCTCTGTGAACTCTTTCCCTTGAGATAGTTCATTGATGAGAGTCTTCTGTTCCCAATCCATATTAATTAAAAGCTAATTAAATTAAGCCAAGTAGTAAGATATACTTTGGAACAGAACAGCTACTAGAAATATTAACTAATAAAGTATTATTTCATACAAAAAACAGAGAAATTGATGGGTATTTGTGAAAATGAAGTATGCAAGAAAGCTATGGTAATAGAAGAGGAACCAATAAAAGCAAGAAACATGGAATTCAGAAGATTTCGAGAGAAATATGAGTGACCCAAGTGTTGGATATGAGAAGGGTATTTGTAATGTATGTTAATTAGTTGAGAATTGAGAAGCTGAGAAGAAGATGGGGGAGATTTAAACAGGAAGAGAAACGAGTGAAAATTTGACTAGGAGAAAGCAATCGCGAAATCTGGTCCAATTGCTGACCATTTCAAACTCTTTAAAATACAAATAGGTTAAAAATGAAGAAGTAGTGATCAGTGAGTACTGAGTAGGGACGCGGAAAAGGTATTGAACATTCCTTGGTTGCCTCTTCGTTGCTTCTTCTTAGTCTTTTTTTTTTTCTTTTTTTGAATCATTCTTCTTATTTGATTTGATTTGATTTTTTTTTTTTTTTTGAATAATCAGTGGTAAAATATTAATATATAAAAAAAATAAAAAGAGATAAGGATTTAAGATAAGGTGACGTTTGCTGGTGTTGTCACGTTCTACCAATGCTTACGTTGATATTTGATAGAACATGAATTCATCGTCTTGCATCTTTGCACAAAATTTTGTATTGTGCGTTGCCCATTATGCTTGAGTAAGCGCCATATATACTCGCCATTTTATAATTGTATGGTTATAAAATAACATTAAGTTATTATTTTATTTCATAATTTGACTTATTTATTTTTTTATTATTATCTAAAAATAAAATATAACAATAAAATTTCATATATATATATATATATATATATATATATATGTGTGTGTGTGTGTGTGTGTGTGTGATAGAATTATATGATATTTTTTAAATATTACTCTCTCCATTCTTTTTTAATTTTTATTTTTTTAAAATAATTAATTACGTTAAATTCTTAAAATAAATTGATTAAATTAGCCTTATTGATTATAGAGTAATTAATAATATGTGCATTAATTATAGAGTAATATATACTAACAAGGATAATGATAAAATTGAAAAAAGAAAATTGAAATCTTATTAGTTTTTTGAAATAACAAATAATTTAGAAAAAAATTCTTTAAAAAACGACAATTAAAAATGAATGAAAAAAGTATATAATAAAAAAAAATGTAATAGGGTATATAAAGGTATATTGGTTATAAACTGGTTCTATTTGAATTGTATTCAAATAAAATCAAGCATTTATAGTAAATTTTTAAGCATTTATTGAGGTAAGAGATTTTTTTTTTCATTTAAACTTAATATTGGATGAATATTATGTTTAGAAATGTGTTTTTGTAATTGGAATTCTCTTTTCCATGTTTTTGTAATTTTAAATTAAATATATTAAAAATTAATACATTAATGAAGTTATAATAAATAAAGAATTAGTATTCATTAATTTAATGAACTAATTACTCAATATTATCATTAATTAGATTAACTTTTAGTTTTCAATTGATTTCAAATCAATTGAATTTAATCCCTTCAATTTGATTTGATGAGGTGGCAAAATTTTATGATTTTTTCTCTTTGTTTTAGGATTATATATATATATATATATATATATATATATATATATATATATATATATGATTATATTAGATTAATATTGGTAGGATGTTTTGAAGACTCCGAAACTATAAAATTATTACAAATTTAAATTGTAATAGAAACTTAATAAATAAAAAAATTAATAACGATATCGAAATCTACTTCAAAGGAAAATTAACCCTTTTCATTTATTTGGGGATGAGGCATGGACCGCATCCTTGTTTATTTAATAGTTTTTAGATCGTATGATAGCATAATTATTTAAGTTAATTATGATGCAATAATTATTTATAGTGAACTCCAATTCATGATTCATGGTACGACTTTGAAACAAAGTAGATGTGTGTAAAATATTAAGCAACTATATTTATCAAAGTCATGCCATGAATATATTGGGTTATCTATTTATCATATACTTTAACTCCATTAAAATGGTTGGTTATGATTTTTAAATTTTTATAAACTGAATTTTTTGTTTGGTTTTGATTTAAAAAAATAAAAATCCAGTAAAACCGAATCGAACTAATAATATAATAAAACTATATATTTTTTAGATATGTACTTTACTAATATGCAAATTATTCTTTAAATTTTTTAGAAATTAAAAATATCTACTGAATTTCTATATTTTAGATGATTTTTATATTGTTATTTTGATTTCTACTAACTTCTTAATGAATATTTCATTCTAATTTATTATTATTATGCTATAAAATTTCAAGTACACAACTTAAATTTTTTTTTTTTTTTATTTACAATATTGATAATGTTGATTGTTATCTAGTAATATGATTTTATTTTAATGTTTATTAAATTTATATGATCTCTTTAATTTTTTATTTTATTTTATTTTTACTTTTGTCAAACCGACTATCCAAACCGAATTCAAAAAGTTTTGATTTTGATAGTTTTTAATATTACTTAGTTTGGTTAAGAGTTGAAGTATTTTAAAATCAATTTTATTGGTTTGGTTATAAACATTTACTCTAAACCGATAAAACCGAACCATGAACACTCTTACTAATAACCTTTTTGATTCACATATTCGTATTTCTTAGGATTAGTGAATAATGAGATTAGTAATTTCACTGGATAGAAATTGCAAAAAATATGAGAAGACTATATTTTTTATAATACTGATCTCATGTGTTAGTTAAGTTTTTGAGATTATTAAACTCAACATGAATCATATGAACCAAATATAATGTTATTTACTAATATTATGGTTTAATTAAGTAATATATATACCAAAAGAGCTATAATATGCTAAAATTGCAATTTTAAAAAGACATCAGTTTTTCTTAACCATTGCTTTGTTTCCTAAAGTCTCATATCCTACACAGATAAGCCAATATCGTCCAATTTATTTATGTAACTTTTTATACAAAGTAATTTCAAAAATTCTTACAACTAGATTGAAGCCATGGATGAGTCTTTTGATTAGTGATAGCCAATCAGCTTTCCTCAGCCATACAAGATAATGTCCTTATTGTTCATGAGTTGCTTCACAAATTGAACCATTCACAAGCAACAAAAAAATTCGAATGTGCAGTTAAGGTAGACATGCTTAAGGCTTATGATCAGGTTAATTGGACATTCCTGATTAAGGTGCTACGAAGAATGGGATTTACTGAGAGGTTTGTCAATCTTATATATCAATGTATTTCTACAGTTACATTCCAAATTGTAATTAATGGAGACCTATCTAAACCATTTAAGCCCTCTAGAGGTTTGAGGCAAGGTGATCCTTTGTCGCCTTACCTCTTTCTGATTGTTTCTAATGTATTATCTAAGATGATGGAGAGAGATGTTTAAACGAAGGTGATACGTGGAATTCAGGTTGCTCGTAGAGGGCCCCATATTTCTAACGTACTTTTTGCAGACGATACCATTGTGTTTGGTAGAGCATTTGTGGATGAAATTTCTGAGATCAAGTCAATTCTTCAACATTATGGGGGTGATGTGGTCAACAATTCAACTCGCATAAGTCTTCTATTTTATTCAGCAGAGGAACTATTTTGGATTTGAGACTGCACATACAAAATTCCTTGGGGATGAGAGAGATGTCGAAAGGTGATACCTACTTGGGTCTCCCGTCAATTTGGGGTCCTTCCAAATCAAAAACTTGCTTTTATATTGTTGATAGACTTAAACAAAAAGCCCTTTCTTGGAAAAGGAAACTCATCTCGTATGGAGGAAGAAGGATTATGGTACAGGTAGTGCTTACGGTTCTTCCTAATTATATAATGTCTTGTTTCAAGTTACCATTGAGTCTTTGTAAGAAGATGAATAGTGTGGTTTCAAAATTTTGGTGGGGTTGCGATGTAGATAAAAAGGAATTTCATTTCTTTATTGGGAAAAATTGGCTAAGGCTAAACAACATGGTGGATTGGGATTTCGAAAATTTGGCTAAGGCAATGTTGGCTAAATAAGCATGGAGATTATTAATAAACCCTCAATGCTTATGGGCCAAGGTGATGAAAGCCAAATATTTTCCTCATACTGATTTCTGGAATGCTGAGAGGAGACCAAGTGGTTCTTGGGGATGGCAAAACTTATTGGAAGCTAGGGAATTATTGAAAGAAGAGGCAAGGATAAACATTGGTAATGGTCGTGGTACTCGGATATGGGATGATCCTTGGATTCTGAATCTTCCTAAATTCAAACTTCAAACTCCATCAAACATTCATAATCCTCCATTTCGAGTTTGTGACTTGATGATTGATGGGAAAAGGTGGAATGAAGTATGGATTCGACAATTGTTTACCAATGAAGAAGTTGATGCCATTTTACAAATTCCAATTGGAAAGGTGGATGATTGTGACAGGTGGGTCTGGCATTGGGACAGGTGTGGGAAATTCACTGTAAAGACTGCCTACCACAAATTAGTTGAGATGAAGGATGCTAAAAAAATGAGAAACTCTCCATCATCATCTCTACAAATATTACAAGCAGTCTGGAAAGGAATTTGGAAGTTGAAAGTTCACCCCAAGGTGATTTTGTTTTTATGGCGAGCATTGCATAATTCATTGTCTTCAAAAGAGCAGTTATTTAAAAGAGGCTTGGTAAATTAAAAAATTTGTGATTTGTATGAGCTTGAGGATGAGACAATTGAGCATTTGCTATTTTTTTGTCCCCATGCTTCTGCAACCTGGTTTGGGTCGAAATTCTGTTTCAGAATGAGCCAAAGTCAGTTTGGTAGCTTACAGCAATGGTGGATCATGCTGTCTTAAGGGAACATTCCTTTGAATTAAGAAGACAAGTCATTGGAACACATAGTCTTGCTGGGTTGGTCAATTTGGAAAACAAGGCATGACTATATTTTCCAGAATCATAAGCTTGATTCTCAAAGAACAATTTTACGGGATGAAAAGATGCTCTTGGAGTATACTGCTGCTAACAATATAGTAACACAGACTCAAATAAGTCTGCATCAAGTAAGATTGAACATATGGTGTCCTCCACCAATTAACATGGTGAAATTTAATATTGATGCAAGTTATAATGCAGTGAAAGGTGAAGTTGGGTTAGGGGTGATATGAAGATATCATCGAGGCCTAGTAATTGATGAAGGAGTGAAGAAGTTGAAAGCTCGGTCACCACTAGTAGCCGAAGCGGAAGCTGTGGTGCTGGCAATGACAATATCGTTGAAAGATGGCTTTAAAAGTTACATATTTCAGTTTGATTGTCAAGAACTCATTCAGGAATGCCACAACAATTTAAATGGAGGGCCATGGGAGATAATGGCTCATATATCAAAGATCAGAAGTATGATACTTAGCTTTGATTGTGTTATTTTTTATTGGATTGATAGATCTGGTAACAAACCAGCCCATTGGTTGGCTTCCTCTATTCTTAATAGTTTTATTTCTCCAGTTTAGGTTTTTGTATGCCTCCAAGGCTCTCTTCTCTTTTGTATCTTGACATTTATGAGTAATGAAACCAAGTTCATTTGGAAAAAAAAAAAAAAAAAAAAAGTCCTAATTTACTTTCATGTTTGTGGTAAAAAAAGTCACGAAGTTCGATATGGGAAGCAATGGTGGACGCATAATTTAAATAAGGAGTGGGCTAGAAGTAAATATCAAAATATAAAATTTTATATTAAAAAATAAATATAATGAAATATTTATTTTAATTGTGCGCCATGATTTTTGCTATAATAATACTCGTAAATAATTGAATCTAAACCTAACTTTTTAACTAAATCTCACTAAATGAAAAGAGTCATACGATCGGCAAAAAATTTATCTTCTATTATATTGTGAATTACCGTTTTAACATGTTTCATAACTGAAAATGTTTGTTCAGTTGTCGCCATAGAAATAAGAAGAGTTAACACAAGTCAAATCAAACGATAATTCTGTATTATTTATGTGCGAACTAATGTTTGGCATAAATTTGAAAGCATACAAATAATGTTTGGCATAAATATGAAAACATACTATTTTCTTCAAACCTAGCATCAGTAACAACATCAAATTTGTACTTAATATATTAATACTAAAAATAAGGAATTGTTTTTAAATGAAAATGTACTTAATATATTAATACTAAAAATATTATTTTGTTACTAAAATGTAATATATTTAAGTCAAAAGGTGATGTTATAGTAATTTTAAATTTTTAGTTAAATTTAATATGAACATAATGATCATATGAATTAAGAGCAAATTTTATTTGATTTGAGATAAATTCAAATAGTAAAATTGTTAAATTAGTTTTATTACTAATATGAAAATAATTTTCTTAGGAATCCTAGAATTGTGATTCCTGGTAATAAGAAAAATACAAAATAAACAATGTAATTTATATATATTTGATTAACATAACATATACTATGTAACAATCTTTTAATTTTTTTATCAAGACATTTTTTTGGTTTAATTTCAACGTGTATCAATAGGATTATGGCCTCATATTCCATGCACGGGTTAAAAAAAAAGAAAAAGAAAAATAACTGAGGCCATAAAAGAGTATAAAAGATTAAGATAAATTGTAGGATTGGGATGTTTCATTATCATGATCAAATTAAGAAGTGTTTATCATTTATTTATTTATTATTAGGATAATTGGCAAGCCTATACTAATGACAGCCCCAATGACATGAGTTATTTTTAATTGAGCCCATATTAACACACATAAAAATAAAAAAATAAAAAAAATTGGGAGCTGATCTGGGCTGAAGTCCAGGTCAGCCCCCTCCTCCGTTCGCCTTTGACGGGGAGACAAGGGCAAAGACCTATTTTATACTCCATTCGTCCCAAAAAAATTATTTACTATTCTTTTTTAGAATGTTCCAAAATACTTGCCAACTCTAAAAATAGATATAGGTATTTATTTATTTTATATTTATTAATTGAAAAATGTAATATTTATCTATTTTCAAAATTAATAAAAAATGTAGTAATAAATAAGTATAAGTAAGGGTATATGTGAAAAAATATAATAAAATTTATAAGTTGGTAAATAATAAATAATATTTTTTTAAATTGTGTGAGAAAAAAAGTGAACAATATTTTTTGGGACGAAAGTAGTATATTATAGTAAATTTTATACCTACGTAGTAATTTAAATGAATTTTGAATACGTAATTTTTATATAAATTAAGTTAAGTTTGTTATTAGTTAATTACTTAATTTTATGCTACCTACCTTGCATACAGTAAACAAATTAGACAGGGAAAAGGGAGTTCTCCAAAACTTAATTATTAGTTGCAGCATTAGCTTATTCATAAAATATTAAATAACAATACATTCTTGAATAAATTTCAACGCTTAGGGAAATCATCCAACATTAAATCTGTTGACCCAACTTTCTCTTCTAGAAACCAATATTAATTAATGATGTAGATTGTAGACTAAAAATAAACCCCAATAAAATATACCATTTGTCTTATACATTGATATTAGGAGGTTTTATCTTTCTATCAAATTAAATCTCAATGTGATATTTATTAGTAAAATTACAATGACGAAATCGGCTTCAATAACAATAAATTTTAAGATAATTATATATATATTGTTAATTTCATAGATTTAAGAACATATTCAATGAATTCTTTATATGTGTCAAACTTTTTATTATAAAAAATCATTTTAAAAAATAAAACTCTAATAAATTCTTTATTTTTTTTTAAAAAAATTAGTTTGATTCTCTATATTTAGAGAGCCAAATATCACTTTTTTATTTTAATTTTAATTAACGCATTACAAGTTTTTATGCACTTTATTATATATAATTTTAATATTATTTTTTTATTGAACAAATTTAAAAAAGAAAAAAATTAAAAAATTAAAATCATTAATATTTATGAGATAAAGTAAAATGAATAGCGAAATTTAGAGAGTCTATTGGATTTGAATAAATTTTTTTACTTTTTATTAATTAAAATGTTCTCTATTGAATAAAATATATTCTTTGCCTTTGCTTGAGAAGGGGAAAAGGGAGGAGAGTGGAATAGGGGGGAAAAAAGTTGCTTTGGGAAGTGAGTTTCTCATGTTTGGAAAAATTGGGGAATGGAAAGGGAAATGACTATGAATAGAGAAAGTTTATCCTGGTCACATAAAACCATTCTCTCCAATTTGGAGAGGAAAAGAGGAGAAAATAAAATTTTTAATTGTAAATTATATGAAATGGATTATTTTGTCCAAATCATTTTTCTAATAATTCAAATAGTGAAAGATATTATGGTAAATATTATAATTGCAAACAAATTGGTCTCTTTACATTAACCTTTTTTCTCTCTTTCCTCTGTGAGTGAAAGCTTGCTTCCCAACCTATGAGTCTTAGCTGGGAAAACTGTCATTGGCTTTGGCCAGCGGTGAGAGTACCCTTTCTCTTTGTTTTATGCTATTTTTCTTTTCATTTCTTTGTGGGTTACTAAATTTTTGTGTAAGGTCTTCAGATCATTTTATTCTACTGTCTATATCGATTGTGGTAGTTGTGTTTTGGTAGGTATTTTGCCCTATGTGTTGGTGGCTTTCCAGGATCTGTTCGCTTGGCCACCTTTTTCTCCTCAAAGCCCTAAGATCCTTTGTCTGGAGGTTTGCGGGGTGGTTGGAGAAGACGGCTTTGAAGCTAGTGCGGAGCTTTATGGTGTTCATATTGGTGAGGGTTGCTCAGATGCTTTAAGAAGCTGATGGTCTCAGATCTTGTCAAAGCCAGTGGATTTAAGCCTCTTTTGGCCAGTGCTAATTGTGGTTGTTCAGCAAAAGAAAAATTTCAAGTCTATTCAGTGCATGATCGTTGTGTTTGCTCAAGTCTTAGGCTTGCTATGCTCTCAGTCCCTCTCTTTGACACGATTTTCGACGACGGTGGGGCTATTCTCAGAGGCAGTAAAAGCCTCTGGAAGGAAGGGGTAGGTCCAAGTGTTGATTCCTCTGTTGGTCTTTGGGTCAATTTTTTGAACTTCAAGCCCATTGTTGAAACCCCTTTAGTGGACATTTTATATTTGGACTTCAAGTCCATGTATTTGAAGCTGAGCTAAGCTTTATTTGTAATTAAATTGTGTGCTAATTTGGACTTGATATCATTTTCATGAATAAATATTTTTTGGGAAAAAAAAAGAATATTATGGTAATTTAAATATTTTTTCTTATATTTTCACCACATTTCCAAACGACACAAGGGATAAAAAAATTACATTCCCCAACATTTTTTCTCCCATTTTTTTTTCTCTCATTTTTTTTTCTCCACCTTGTTTTTTTTTTTTTTTTTTAGCCAAATGTACAAATAGGACCCTCTCATTTAAGCTAATGTTCAAGTGAGTGTTTAATATTTTTTTGTCCCATTAGATCCTTAACTTTTTCAAAATAGCACATGTAAAACCCTCCCTCTATATTTCATTAAATAGACGTTAAAAAAGTATGATGTGACATGTGAGTTTCATTACTTGTACTTTACATTAATATGAAAAAATAATTTTTTAAAAATTAAAAGTAATTAGATATAATAAACTAATCAAAACAAATAAAAAATTTTACATTTATATAATTTTCTTATGTAATTTTAATAAATTAATAACAAATTGCAATGAGTATATAATTTTTCTCTACAATTATGTATAAAAAATAAATCAAAATAATTAAATTACATGAAATATAATAATATTTTAATATTTTATATAATAATATTTTTTTATAAATTATATTTTAATGTATAAGGATTAAAGAATCATTTTATATTAAATTTGTAATATTTTAATTAATTAATTAGTTTTATTAATTTTAAATTTTAAAAATATTAAATTTTCTCTAGATAATTTAAAAAATATTTATACAAAAATAAAAATTAATACCTAAGTACATAGATATTAATTTTTTATTTTTAACATCACTTGACAGAAATTTTAAATTATAAACAGATGATTTCATATGTATCATTTTAAAAAGATTAAGGATTTAATGAAAAAAAAAATATTAAGATCTTATTTAAGCATCAATTTAAAAAAAAAATTATATTTATATCTTTTATTTTTTTTTTCCAAACAAAATAAAAAATAAGTAAGATCATTAGAGATGCTTTATGACAAATTTTTTTTTTTTTTTTTTTGGCCAAAATGCTTTATGACAAATCATTAGTCTAAATCAATGGCAATTAATTTCTCTATCAAAGCGATGATAAAAATCATACAATGCAAGCCACGGGCTCATAATTTTCCAAGTTTTCCCACTCTTTCAGAAACGACAGTTTGTGAACTGAAACTGTCGGCTTTTAGCCTCCTAAATCCTAATTAAAGATCCGAAGCGTGTGGGCCATACAAAATACATTAGCCTATTTTTGTTTCTTTTTTTTCTTTCGGAATCCTTTTTTTTTTTTTTTTATTAATAATTAAATTTTGAACCAGGTCAAAGGGTATTATAGTCATTATGTTGGGTAACGGCATATTTTACCTCGGTTTCAACAAAATTTATCGGAATATTTAATGGATTCAAACTTCAAACTCTTTGATTTCATTGCGGTTTGAATTTTCAAAAAGTGCTTTAATAATTGAAGTGGAAGCTTCCATTTATTGGCTACATTTTTTACCATATATATATATATATATATATATATATATATATATGATGCTTTATATGATTACTTTGTTTTTAACAAAATAAATCTATTTTGTTTTACTTTACGAAAAAAATTATTTTTTCACGAAAAATTACAATTTTTTTTATATTTTTCGTAAATTAAATATTTTTTCATAATTCTTCTTAATTGCGAAAAAAATTTTAATTTTATGAAAATTTGACTTATTTTGTACAAAATAATAATTTTATGAAAAAATTTCTAAATTAATGAGAAAATAATTTCATTAATTAATTTTACGAAATTAACTTTATGAAATTAATGAAATGAAGTAAAAAAATAATTTTGATAATTAATTTTATGAAATTAACGAAATAATTTCATTAATTAACTTTACGAAATTAACAGAATAATTTCATTAATTAACTTTACTAAATGAATGAAATTAACTTTAAGAAATTAATGAAATAAAAAAAAATTAATAAAAAAAAATTTATTTTTCGTTAATTTATGAACTTATTTTTAAAGTTATTATTTTGCACAAAATAAGTTATATTTTTATAAAATTAAATTTTTTCGCAATTAAGAAGAATTACGAAAAAATATAAGAGAATTGTGATTTTTCGTAAGAGTTATTTTTTCGTAATTACGAAATTATTTTTCTTTTTTTGTTAATTTATGATTTTTTCGTAAAGTTATTGTTTTACACAAAAAAAAAATCATATTTTCGTAAAATCATTTTTTTTTGCAATTAAAAAGAATTGGCGAATAAATATAAGAAGATTGTGATTTTTTGTAAGAGAATTATTTTTTTCGTAATTACGAAATTATTTTTATTTTTTGTTAATTTATGAACTTTTTCATAAAATTATTATTTTGCACAAAATAAGTTATATTTTCGTAAAATTAAAATTTTTTTTGCAATAAAAAAGAATTACGAAAAAATAGTTTAATTTACGAAAAAAATATAAGAAGATTGTGATTTTTCGTAAAAAAATAATTTTTTTTTTATAATGGTCAATAAAATAAAGTAAATTTACTTTGTTAAAAATAAAATAATCATAAAAAATACTTATATATATATATATATATATATATATATATATAAATTAAACTTGCTAAAAGGAACTTAGGTGCACTAAGAAATCTCAGGTAGGTTGGCACCAATCATCTAGCTCTTTATTAAAAAATAATGAAAAATACAAGAAGGTCCAGGTCATACAAAATGAAACAAATTGAAAAAGCCATGAATGGCTACAAACAAAAAGCTATGAGAATCTAAAATTTTCTCTTCCATGCATATCATACTTTACCAAGTGCGAGCAAAACCTGGTGCAGACGGCCAACATTGGGCAGAAGGAAATCGTAAGGCTTCTTAAGAGAGGTGATCCGCAATGGCATCACCCTCTCTGAAAATGTGAGTGCAAATAACTCTCATATTCTGAAGAAGGTGCAAGCAATTAGACCAAGCCGAAATCATGTGCCAACGAACTGAAGGAGATCTATCGCGAACTAAATTGACCACAAAAGTATAATCATTTTCAATCCATAAGGAATGCCAACCCAGATCCCATGCTTTCTCAATAGCATACATAACAGCATAAAGCTCAACCTCATAAGTGAACCTAGTGCCAAGATTGATTGAGAAACACCCTTTAGGAAAGCCCCAAATATTTCTAAATATCCCACCGCCACCCATGAGACCTGGGGCACCAAGGGCGGCCCCATCAATATTGACTTTCACCCAACCTTGGGGAGGGGGCAGCCACATTACCGAAATGATCTAGGGAGTTGGGCCAGATATATATAATTATTTGATGAGTCAAGTTTTAATAAATAACTTATTGTCTCTTCAAAGTGCTATAATGTCATGAAGCTTAAAAAATTACCTCAAGCAGCACAAAAAATGGAGCCATTAATGCTTGAACGAAGTTGTCTAAAAGAGCCGGCACTCATTATTTGATTGACTTTTAGACAAATAAATATACATTCAGTTTAAAGAGAAATCCCACATCGAAAGATGTAGAAAAGATAGGATCAGAAAAACAATATATACCAAGAATTTTCTTCCGACTCAAACTTATATAATATATTCATTTATGTAAATTTTAAGCATATAATATTTTTGTAATTAACTTTTAAATGCACTTATTTAATGTTATTATTATTTGCTTAATTTTCATCAACAGGATGATTACTATCTGCCCCCCTTCCATTTCTGAAACAATCAATCTTCTTCTTTAGTAAAGAAGAAATTGCCTCCATACACTTCAGGAAACTGTAAGATTTGGATTAAGCCCTTATGAAACAAATCTAGAAGCTTGTTTTTCATCTTCACATGGAATTTCCTCTTTTTCTTTTTTCATTTGTTCTAATATCGTTATTTAGTTTTTGCATTCTTTTTTTTTTTCTCAATTAATTAGCTGTTCTTCCTATACCTTTATTTATCTGTTGATCACGTGATAGATCTTAGCTTGATACAATCCACGTGAAGAAAACCTGGACTCAGTTATACCTCACCCATTTGACTTTGAGCTATGATTATTATTTATGTATTTTTAATTATTATTTGCTTTGTTTTATATATAGTAATGGCATTAACTAATTAATACTAATAATTAAAATTATAAAAGTAAATATGATTGAAAAGTAATGAGTTTCATAATTAGAGATGGTCACAGTTGGCTAATAATATAATAATTCTTTTCATTGTTCAAATAGCCGTAAGCTATGGTGGTGGTTCAGGAAATGTTTCCGAAATCGGTTGTTACAGAATGCGCAGTAGGACGTCGAGAAAGAGAAGTGGGCAAATCCCCAGGTTTGAAGGTATTGTATATTTACTTTCGGGGCCAAATTTGAGGTTTTTTTTTTTTTTTTTTAGGAAATTACCCAACATACCCCTTTTTTTATTTTTATTTACAATTACACTCTCGCATTTTTTTTTCCCTTAAAATTTTAACTCCCCGTGTTTTATATTTATACGCCATATTCACTTCCTTTTTAAAACAAAAATATGTTCTCTCTCTGGGATTCATTTTCTCTGGTTTTGAAGTGCATTCAGATACTCAATTCTCATTTATTTCCCAATAAAACCCATGTTCAATCCTACAAGGAAATTCCAACACAACAAAGAAACAGAAATTCTGAGGAAGTGAAACAATGAAATCAATCAATCAAACACAAAAAACTGACACAGATAAAAAAATCTTTAACATGCCTATAAACCCAAATCATAATGGAGCTATCATAAACTGAAATTCAAAAAAACAAAACTTTAAACACCAGTATAGACACAAGTGACCTCAATTGGGGTAGCATAGCCTGGTCCTTTGGTACAACAGCCATGGCCATAACTCTTGGTCACTGTATTTGTAGCCATATCAAGTTTCGTTCTTTGTCTTTCTTCTCTTTCTTTGTATATTACACAACGCATTACAAAGAGAGAAAAAGGGGTCTCCAGCTACTATATAGGCTTAGCCTGGCACTGGCAGGTGTTATAATTCGAATAGTGTCATAGCGGTATCTATATACATGTGTCCAAGTTGTTTTTGTTTTAGTAAAGTAAAACTCTTATATGCACACAATGTGTTTGTGAAAATGTGTATTATGAATATAATTGGTGGGAAGTCGCGTTTGCATTATTTTATATTACTAAATTTTTAAGTTTTTCCTTTTTGTATTAATCATGGTGGTTGTTTGTCAAAATGTAATGAGCCCTCAATTTTAGTCTCTGAATAGAAGATTTTGAGTGAGTTTGAGGCAATATCAATAATAATTGAGATTTTTATAAAATTTTTTATTTTATTTTTATTTTTATCATATGTTTGATTTATTTTGTTTATATATTTAATTGATATTTGGTTGATTTGATATATATATTTAGTAAAAATAAACATTAAAAATTTAGTAGATATATACTAAACATATACCCAACATATATTCAAAATATAATACGAATACTATCATATACTCACAATATACTAAAAATACATCATTTTGCTGAAAAATGTAAAAATATAAAAAAAAAATTATTGAAAAACGTATTTTGCGAATACTATCACATACTCACAATATACTACGAATACACTATTTTGCTGAAAAGAATAAAAATGTAAAAAAAAATTATTGAAAAACGTATTTTTTAAAAAAATAGTCAAAGAGTATTTTTTTTAAGAAAATTAGTCAAAGCATAAAAACGTAATATTAAGTTCTTTTTTAAGCATTTTTGTGAAAATCCTTTTTTTTTTTTTTTTTTTACTTTATCCCATTATTAATTTATAACAGAGGTAATAGCCCTAAGTTACTGAGGAAATTATACCAAAATTTTAGCAGGATTTTAGAATGTCAAGTCCGATATTTTACTTCTTTTTTTAGATAAGATTAAATGGGGCATTTGATCTTGGCATGTTACTTTCAAAAAATATATACCAAAATATGTTACTTTTAAAATTTTTTACCAATATATGCCACTTTTTGTTGTCAAAAGAGTTGTTGAACATAAAATCGGTATTTTAAACATCGGTAATTTGATTTGAAGAAAATCGGTATTTAAAATATCGAATTTGACTGCCATATCTGTAAAAAAATCGATATTTAAAATACTGATTTTCTATTTTTTTTTGTAAGGGGCTGGCAATGGATCAAAGGAAACTGGCATGCCGGTTTTCTTTTTGTTTCAGTGCACTGTACACCAGCAATTATGGGATTTTTTTTTTTCCTGCCAAATATGGGATGGTTCAATACTTCAATTAACCTCCCCCTTTTCCCCCAAATATGGTTGAATGAATTTTTTTTTATTTGTTAAATTTTGGTGAAATAATATTTAGTGTGTTTGTAGAAATAGTTTGATAAAATTATTTTATATATTTTATGTAGAGTATAGTTTGTATAATTTTTATCCAATTGTTTTATAAAATATAATAATATAATCATTTTTAATTATATGATATAA
>CATKHJ010135068.1:0-22808 GCA_949750685.1 Vernicia montana | reverse complement strand
TATTATTCTTATTGTTTTGTTGGATTTTGTTTTTAATGTTTTTAAATTTTATTTGGATTATGTTTTACCAATAAGTTGTGAATTATAATTTATGAATTATTTCATTATTGTTTTATTCTCAGTATACATGAAAAATCTGTTGCTTTAAACCTGCAGTTCAAGTATTGAATCTGTAGTTCAATAATAAAACTTTGAAAGTTTGATATGATATGTCATTATGCATATCATATATACTCTCCTTTTACAACTTGTACATGGATGTGAACCTAATATTTCTCATATGCGAGTTTTTGGTTGTGCAGTGTATGTACTAATTGCACCACCTCAAAATGGGTCCACAAAGAAAACTCAGAATTTATTTTGATGAGGCACATTTTTCGACATTAGGGGGAGAAAAAAGCACCTATTTGTACTAAATAATGTCGAGAAATTTCTTAGAAGGAAAATCGTTTAAACAGTTTTGATCCATATACAAGTCAAAATGAACTAGAACTTCAGAAAATAATACAATTGTAAAAAATTGCAACTCAACTACTAGATGCATTTACAAATGCCAAAAGAATAACAAAGTCTCATATTCCAGCTGCTAATACCCCAGCAAGGGTTGTAATTCCTATTGAAAATAGAAAATCAATTGAGTTTGACACATGCCAGAAGCGTGGATAGTAAATTGGAACTAAAAGATAAAAATCTATGGAAAAAAAAAAAGCAGCGTCACTAAGAAAATCTCCTGAAGAGAAGCCTCTTGAAGAGAAAGATCTTAGTTAAAGAGTTATAGCTAATGATGAGACATCGACTGAGACAACGGAACAATTAGATCCTCTAAATATGGCTCCTGGAGTTGATAATCATATGAATGAAAATTATGAGATCTCAATTAATTTTGTGAATACAGGAGAAAGATTTGATAGAAATTTATTTATCGTCGACAATGAATTTGCCTCAACAGTAGCTCTTGTTGTTTCAAGAGATAATCTAGATCCAGAATCTATGTATATAATTGAATGTCAGCGTAAACATGACTAACCATCATGGAAAGAGGTAATTCAGGCTGAGTTAGACATGTTATTTAAATGCATGGTATTCGGACTTATTATGCTGATTCTCTAAAATGTGAAACCAGTTGGGTATAAATGGAGGTGTCTGTCTGAAAGCCTAATGAGAATAATAAGGTGGTAAGATATAAAGCAAGGCTAGTTGCCAGGGTTTTCGCAGAGACCTGGTATTGACTATAAGAAACTTATTCTCCTATTATGGATATGATCACATTCCAATATTTAATTAGTATGGCAGTTAAACAAAGGTTTGATATGAACCTTATGAAAATGATACTTATATGAGAGTTATAGAAGGACTAAAGATAACATAAATGAATGCACATCAAACATGTGACATGAATTACATCGAATTGCAGAAATTCCTGTATGGATTAAAGCAATATGAACATATGTGCTATAATTGTTTGATTGAATCCTTATTGAAAGAAGAATATGTGAATAATACACTATGATCATATGTATTCATAAACGACTACATAGTGATTCTATTATTATTGCAATATATGTTGATGATTTAAATGAAACTCCTAACAAATTCTTAAAAAGTGAGTTCAAAATGAATTTAAAAGAACCAAAATTTTGTATCGGCCTGCAGATCGATTATTTATCCCCAAATGAGTCCTAATATACCAGTATACTTATGTGGAAAAGGTACTTAAGTAATTTTGCATAGATAAATCCTTTCCTTTAACCACACTAATGGTATTCGCTCACTAAAAGTGAAGAAAAACCACTTTTTAGACCTAAAGAAGATAAGAAAGAGCTATTAATTGGTCTTAAAATACCATATTTAAGTGCTATAGTTGCATTCATGTATCTTGCAAATTGCATCAGGCCTGATATGCATTTGTAAGAAAAATTCCTAACTAGGTATAACTCTGCACCTACCAAGAGACATGGGAGTGGTGTTAAAGACTTATTGTATTATGTTCGAGGCACTATTGATTATTTTCATATAATTCATATTTGATATTGGTCTACATGAGGATGTTGGTTATTTATTTGATCCATATAAGGATAAATCTCAAACTAAGTATGTGTTTACTTATAATGATACTGCAATTTTATAAATGTCTTTATGGTCTTAAAGTACCTAAATAAAGATACTCCCATTATGTTGTTTTAGAATAATGCAATATGCATTGCACAAACTAAAAGTGGATATATTAAGGGTGACCAAATTAAATATATTTCACCCAAATTCTTTAATACGTATAAGTTCCAGAAGAGTGATGAAATAGATATCTACCAAATTCGCTCGAGTGACAACCTAGCAGACTTATTTATTAAGTTCTCATATAATGTCATATTTGAATGGCTTGTTTTATTGATTGATATGTGTCATTTTAAAATGTTGTCATCATCAGGGGGAGCGAATCATTATAAAATTGTACTCTTTTTTCTTAGTCAAATTTTTGTCCCACAGGATTTTCTTGACCAAAGGTTTTAACAAGGCAATCTGTGCAATGATAGAATAACGCATGAATTGTACTCTTTTCCTTAACTATGTTTTTTTCCCACTGTGTTTTCTAGCAAGGTTTTTAACGAGGCATATTCATGGCGCAACATCAGGGGGAGCGAATCATTAAAAAATTGTACTCTTTTTTCTTAGTCAAATTTTTGTCCCACAGGGTTTTCTTGACCAAAGGTTTTAACAAGGCAATATGTGCAATGATAGAATAGCGCATGAATTGTACTGTTTTCTTTAACTATGTTTTTTTCCTACTGTGTTTTCTAGCAATGTTTTTAACGAGGCATATTCATAGCGCAAATAATATATAAAGGGAAGTGTTATAAATAAATTATTATATGTGAATATTACTTAAATATCCTTGATATATTTTAGATAGATTATAGTATATGGCTATTTTAATAATATTGTATACATTAAACTCTAACTATTCCTCTATATAAGAAAAGTTATAGTTAATATAATAATAAGAGTTTAGAGCCCCTTTTCACTCAACATATTTTCTTCTATCTCTCTTTAGTTTATTGCTTTATATTTCTTCTTATTGTCTTTGATCTACTGTGCTAATAAGTCGATTTACAATAAATTTTTTATTGACCAAGAAAATATTTTTCATTAAAAAAAAATAAAATAATGGAAAACACCTCACTTGCTCGTGTTTATAGTTATGAACTCCCATTATTCCCTCAACAAGCCCAATTAATTGTAAAAGCTCCAAAATAATTAAACATCTAAATCAATTCTTTATAAATATTTTATATAAAAAACACGTGGCAATTGACAAAAAAAAGTGTTATTGAATTTTCAAAATGTCATTTATTTCCTATCCTTTATATTAATTAAGTTATAATTATTCAAATTAATCATAATATGAACAAAGAAAAATTAAAATTGGACCGACATGGACCCACAAAACTAAGAACAAAGAGGCCCATTTGAATAATTAAGATTTGAAGAAAGAATTTGAAAATAACTTCTCCATAAAAGCTGCTTCATATATATCAGAATTCTCTCTCCATATAAAATTCCTGTTCTATTCTTTTCCAGCTGTGTATTAAATTTCACTTTCTCTTTTCTTTCTATCTTTTTCTATGTTCCAATGATCGGTGAGAAAATAAGTTTGATTTTTTTAATTATATATAATATATACTTTTATCTATACAATTTAAAAATTAAATACTTTGATTCATGAAACTTGTTAATTTCTCATTGTAGTCTCTGAAATATTACATTTCAATTCTCAAAATTCTTTGATCCTTCAAAATTTATAATTTCATTGCAATCGACTTTTATATATATATACTTTTTTTTTTAAAATAAATTTAAATTTTATTAATCGTCAGTGACTGAATACAAATTTCAATAGAAAAGAACATGACATAAAATCAACTATCATAACAAAAGCAAATTGATTCGCATATCGCAAATATTCGACATAACATCCAATTGCTATATAGTTGATTTTGAAAAACTGTGATTGTAATAGTGGAATAATGTGACAAACCACTGTCTTTTTTGCGAGCATCTGAAATACAACAGTGTACAGACATACCACCAGACTCATAACAAAAAAAATAACTTTTAACAAGAGAAGACATAACAAAACTCCAATAAGAGAAGATAAAAAACATAAAAATAAAATACAATTTAACACAAAATAATAAAATGAAAAGTATCACCCCAGTAGCAGTAAACACAAATTCACCCGCAAGTATATGATAAAAACTGAGATGAGGAGGCGACGACGAAAGTAAGGAGACAGAGATTGAGATAGAGCAGAATGAGTGTCGAGCGATGGTAGAAGACCTGTAAGTATAGAATGCGTAAATAAAAAACGAATGAGTGGAGTCGGAAGTGGATGTAATAACAATAATAATGATAAGACTATCCATATTAAATCTAAAAAAAGATATTGAAACAATCGATGATCAAAAGAGAATATCGACGATGGTTTAAAAAATAAAATTTAAAGGAGAACTAAAAAAAAAAAAAAGTGAGGGAGAGACCACTAGAACTAAATTCAATTAAATAGATATTTAAATATAATATGACATATTTAATTTCTTAGTTTTGGGGAGACCACATAAAATTTGATTGACTTGAGCTGATTGATTTGATTGGATTGATCGATTAAATTGATTGTGAAAATTATTGGGATGAATTGTTGGGGTTTCCTATGGTAGCTGTTAACTGTTCCTCTCCACTGAGTTGTTTCTTTTCTACTTTTTCCACATTCCTCTTATGTATGCCTTGTTAATTGACGAAGGCAGTGAAACTTTCTAGATTTTCTTTTTCTGCACATATGAAAAATGCTACTTATTGGACTTGCAAAGTTAGCTAGCTTAGTTAACTTAAATTAATTTAATTAAATTAAAATTAATCAAATTATCAAATTATCTTTTTGTGGACTCTTAAAGTAATTGATCCTCTAAAAATAATAACAATCCACTCACTTTTTGGTGCAAATATATATATATATATCGAATTCTAAAGTAGAAGCACTTTACAATCATATACATTAATGCATGAGATATAGTGAAAATAAAAATTACTTTATAAATTAGTTTTATTGTGAAATTTATTTAAAGATGAAATAAATTTTATATTAATTAAATATGTGTATGAATTCTATGATTCTATTCTATGTTACGATCAATGCACATTGCAAGAAACTGATTGAGGCATGAGAAATTTGAAATAGTATGAATCCGATAGTAACATTAGTAATGTCAAACTTTGACTTTATTTATATTTGAAAGTTTGAACTTAACTTTTTTAAGGTTAATTTCATTCATCATTCTTCAATTTTATATTTAATAATATCAAAGTTCATTTTTTTTTTTTAAATTGTAACACTAATATCATTAATTTTTTTTTAATAGAAAAGGAAGTTTATTAATATGAAATTGGTGTCAAAAGCTAAAATAGACAGCACGTTATAACAAATAGAACCTTGCGAAAAAAAAGATTAGCCTGGAAGGATCAGAAAAAATTGCTGGGAGTTACAGACTCAGAGCCAAGCAATGAAATCTTCAATTCTGTGAACAGCCTGCTTTGTAAGATGGTCTGCTACATGATTCCTTTCTCTCTCAATATGCAGAATGCTCAGAGGGTTGGGAACTTACTTATTATTAACATTTACACTTAATAATATCAAAATTCTTTTTTTAAAATTTTTAACACTAATATCATTCACCTTTTATTAATGTTACAATCATAATCACCTTTATAATTTTTCAGTAATTCTCCAATCAAAAAATTGAAGTGCGCTCTACATTAAATTTAAATTTTTACTTTTACACAACTCATCAACTATTCTCAATTTTTCTTTCTCGTGTTTTCTCAACATCACATAATTTTTCTCTTATTTTATTTGAGAGAAGGTCTGTGTTTTCATTTATTTAATTTGAATTCAGTTCTCTTTTAATTTAGCCTAAGAAATTACAGATTCTATATGCAATAAAAACTCGCACAAAATTAGAACTATATTATCTTTTGTATTTTTTAGGGAGGATTTAAGAAAGCAACAGATTGAAAGATTAGATAAGAAAAAAAAAAAAAAAAAGGAGGAAAAGGAGGAAAAGGGAACCATATGACCTTGAGAGGAGAGAGAAAAAAAAAGAGTATGGTGGATAAATTATACAAAAAGTCAAAATTTTAATTAAATATAGATTTTTTTAAAAAAAAATTGATTTAGTACGTTGATTTTTTGATCGGAAAAGACTATCCGAAAATTATTAAGGCGACTATAATCATAACATTAATATAAAGTTAATAATATTAATTAGTGTTACAAATTAAAAATAAGGGGTTTTATAAATGTCAATAATTTTAGTATTACAAATTAAAGAAAATGACTGTAATGTTATTAAGTATAAAAGCGGAGGAGAACGGGTAAAATTAATTAATTTTTTTTTATTTTTTAGGATTAAGCATTTCGCTAGTCTCTTTCACTGAAAAATTATGATAAGTGAAAGTATTGAACGAGAAAGAGAGAAAGAGAGGAGAGAAGGAAAGATTGATGGTTGCACTTGGCGCATTTGATTTATTTGTACTAAGGACAGACTTGAGCTTTGTGCAGATTTTTGTCATATATTTTTTTTTATTTAATTTATGCTTTTTAAAAATATTTTAATATATGTGAATTATTATTATTTTTTAGTAAATTTAAATATTATATTTTCATAATTTTAAATATTAATATAAATATTCAAACTAAATATATTATATATGAGCTAGTTGAAAAATAATAATATAATTATATTATATGTATTATTTTGTATAAATTTTAATTGAAACTCATGTAAACACAAGAATGTGCAGAAAAACAAATATTTGAAATATAATGCTTAATTTTTTAAAGAAATACTTGACACATGAAAAAAAATATTCTAAATAACTCTTGAGTTTATTTTGTATTATATATATATATATATAATACAAAATAAACTCAAGAGTTATTTAGAAAACATGAAAGAGAATATAAAAGACAGTACTCCTGTAGATTATTCGGATCTGAATTTAAAAAATATTTAATTTTTTAAGGAGTTAATCTGGATGACCCACACTTTTTTTAATAAATTATTATCCAAACCATGAACAAATTTGATCATTATTATTGTGAGACAGAAAAAATGGGAAAATATACTTTATATGTCTTGGCACGTTATTATAAAAGTTAAATTTCAAAAAATAAAATAAAATTTTGGTTAACTACTATTAATGCTATTATTCATTTACTAATTCACACTAATTATATTTATTGCAAATGAATTTAATAAAATTTTAAATAATTTATTTATAAATTCATAATTATTATGTTTGATATAATTATAAATTATAAAAAATTCATATTTTTAGTAAATTGATTGTATTTGAGCCAAATTATATTATAATCTATAAAATTTTTAAGTAAATTATAAACTAAATAAGGGTACAAGCTAATAAAATTATAAGATTTTAAATTAACAAAGGTATAATACAGTAAGCGTATAAATTCAAAATTCACATTTAAAATTTATATAATATTTCAAATATAAAAATTTATTTATAAACAAAATTTGATGAAATTCGTTTTCAAATAAAATGAATTTTATTTATTTCAAACATTATGTTAGTAAAAAATTTATTTGAGAGAATTAAATCTACGTAAGTTTATTATTTAATTTAAACTATTAAACCCAATTGGAGCGAACTTAATTATACAATTTGATTTGATTTAGAAAATAAAATAGTTTAGTTTAGTTTGATTATTTTCCAAACTGTTATAAAATAGTTTGATTTTGTTTATAAAAAAAGGTCAAATTAAATTGTAAATCCTAATAATTCTCTCACATATATATATAATTTTTATGTTATTTATTAGTATACATGCTTGTTGAATAGGTGCAAAATTTTTACTTAAATGATTAATTATTTTTCCAATAAATCGTTACAAAAACCAGATTAAACAACTATGTTTTAGTTGAATTTGGTTTGATTTCTATGGTTAAATAGTTTAGTTGGTTTAAAAATTAACAAATTAACATTTTCAAATTTGTTGAAAATTTATATAAATCACATCAAATCAAACTGTGTACATACTAATTTTATTTGATTGATTTAATTGTAATTGAAATTCCAACGTACAATTTTGCAAGATAATAATTTTATTCACATATTATAGCTAAAAATATGTTGGTGAAAAATGAAACATCACTTGACATATGATGCATTGACCAAAACATCTCAAAAAAGGGGAAGAAATATCTCTTGTATGTGATTAAGGGTAAAGTTTGACATTATTTTTTAAAAAAAATTTAATTTTAATGGAAAATAAGAAAGGAATCTCATGAATTAATAGACAATAAATTAATTAAATTAATTTTAGATAAAATTTATATTTGAAATATTGTCCAAAATCGGTGTAGTGCTTTCAAGTTTAGTCTAAATGATGATATACATTTTGATTTTGGAATAAATTTAAATTCAACACCCTTCCCCTATACTCAAAAAAAAAAAGAAAAAGAAAAAGACAATTGTAAATAAAAGTTGGTATGTATAACCTAATCGTTAAAAAAAAATATTTGAAAGATTGGGTTAGTGGAAAATAAAAATGCTTTTTAGGTTTGAACAGGAGAAACATCAATAAAATTGAACAGGTGGCCTTGCTATGAGAATCTGAAGAGACGACTAAAGATTGGGTTGAAACATTTGAATTCAACTATATTAATTTATGCATTTTTTAAAAAAATTATATTCATGCAAAAGAAAAAGAGTTTGTTTATAATTTTTATAGGATATCCATCATAATTTTTTTTTTATGTAACATAAATCTAATAAGTCGAAATAACAATACTGATTACATAACTGGAGTAATTATTTTTTTTAATATATTTTACTAAATTGGTGACAACAAGAGATAGTTATCATAAAAAAAAAAAATTTTAATTAATTACTATGTAATTATCTTTTTATATATCAAACCATCATATATTAATATTAAAATTTTATTATGAATATGTCTCATTATTATTATTATTATTATTTTGAGAATTTGGTGAGATTCGAACTCTAGCGTCTACTTTTAAAATAGTTTCATAAATTTAAATTCCGGTGTTCGCTCCTAAAGTAGTTTCATCTTACCATTAGATTAAAACACCAATTAAATGTCCTATTATTTTATTCAATATAAAATCGTGAATATCCTTTTTATCACATTTATAATTTTTATATTGAAAAATGATATATACATATAATGTAGCTAAGTTTAATCAGCCACGACAATATTAAATGAATGAAAACTAAGTGCATGTTTGGCCAAAAAAAAAAAAAAAACTAAGTGCATGGTCAAGCCAAAAGCAAAAGAGATAAGAGAGAAGTAAAGTGGTAGAAAACTTCCGTTCATCAATGTGGTTGACAGCTGAAACAGAAATCCTAGAAAAGAGTTCCTCCACCATATTTACTATATTTAGGAACTTAGGGAAAAAAATATTAATGTTGCGTGTATGAATTTAAATTTTAAATATTATATTTTAAATTTATAATTTCAAACTTATAAAATTATAAATCTATTATTTAAAAAGTGTAAAAAATTTGAAATTCTAGATTTTGAATTTGAAAAAAAAAATAGAGATTTTAGATTAAAAATGAAGAGAATAGATTTGAAATAATTAGATAAAAAATGGAATTTAAAATATTAAATCTTTGAACTTGATAGATTTTATTAGGTATTTGAATTAAATTAAAATTCACTCAATATTAATAATTCAAACAATAAATTTAACACAAATTCAAATTTAAAATTCAAATTCTTGTCATTCAAACTAACAATAAAAATTTTAAAAGAAATTTCATGGTCATGGACCCCACATGAAATATGGTACTATTTGGGACTTTGTTGTTAATAATAAGTGTGGAATTATCAAAAGGCCCATATTAATTGGCCCACACTCCTCCCTCAATTTAAGGATCCGTCCTATTTGAACAATGCTAAAAAAAATTCAACCTATAAATAGCAAAATCTTTTTCTCCTCCATCCCCTTCCCCCACACCACCCATCCTCTCTTATCCAAAATCTTAATAATAAGGTATAATCTAATCAAGAAAGTCTTACCTATATTATATAGGTCTAATGTAAAAATAAAACATAAAATAAAACAAAGTATTGATAAATTCCTTAGAAAAAAATAAAAAAACATAAGAATTATGTTAGTAAACTGTTTTTCTAAATCACATTCGCAAATTAATTGGATATTCGAAATGAGAATAAACATTTAATATAGGATTTTTTTTTTAATTTGATTAATTAGTCTTTTCATTTTGCAAAGAGTAAATAATTGAAAATTTGATTTCATTATTTATTAAATATTAAAAATTACTTTTAAAGAAGAATTCTAAAGGTGAAAGTTTGAAATTTTTATCAAAATATCTCAATTTTGAATTTAACAAATAAAGTGAAAAATTTTAAGAGGATGAATGTTTTTTTTTTTTAAAAGTATTAGGAGAAAAGAGAATCGATCCTGGGTCTATTGTTTAAAGAAATATGTACATACTATAGGGCTGCAAATGAGTCAAATCGTTCGCGAGCGACTCGGTGTTCGACTCGATAAAAACTCATTCGCGTTCGGCTCTTTTTATAAATTAGTCAAACTTGAGTCTTACTTTAAAACTCGATTAATAAACGAGCCAAACTTTAATCTTATTTTAAGACTCGATTAATAAACGAGTTAAGTTTGAGCAAAGTAAAATTTGACTCGATTAGATTCATGAACAACTCGATAATAAGCTTACGAATAGGCTCGTGAACAGTTCGATAATAAGCTCGTAAACAACTTGATTATTATTATTATTATTAACTTAATAATTTTAACACTCCAAAAAATATATTTTAATACTCCTATAAATTTTTTGGTAATTCAATTTGATTAAAATATATATACTCCTAATTAACATAATCTAATTTTTTTTATTATATAATTTAATATTCTAATCTTTAAAAATATCTTTTTTATTAATGAATATTTTTGTAATACATATAATGCTCAATTTTATGATTGGATTTTTTTTTTTTCATTAATTGGATACTTTTACTTTTATGTTGGTTTTAAGTATTTTTGTTATAGTTATTTTATTAGAAATAAATATTTAGAAAGTTGAATATTTTGATAAGTTATAAAAGAATTTCAAAACGAATCAAATTCAAGTTTAACTGAATTATAATTATTAACGAGCTGAACTCGAGTTCAGAAAAAAAAAATTAAGCCGAGACTGAAGATGCTAAAACTCGATTCAGCTCGATTACAACTTTCAGTAAGTCTTACTGTTAGGCTATGCAAGATGATGAATGTTAATTAGTTACTTAGTTACTTTCTACATTTCATCCGGTGAAAAAATAATTATCAAAAACTTTTTTGATTACAAAAAGAAAATATGAGTCAATTGAGCTTAATAAAATAAAATTTGATATTTAAAAGATGCTTCATGAGAATCCTAGCCCAACCCTTTTTCCATTTAGGGCTAAGAAAAACTTGCATAGCATTCCGTACAAAACATAAATGAATTTGGATGTGTGAACCTAATGGCTAATTGGCAACCCATTCCTCCAAGCAAAGAAAGGTATGCAATAAAATACCCTTTATATTTTATATCTCTCTCTTCCTTTAGAGTTTGGCATATGTAACAAAGTTTTCCTTATTTGGTGAAGTGATGTTTTCCTAACATGGGGGCTTGGAATTGTAGCTTTGCTTTGAATGAGACTACTTGCTAGCTTGCTTAATTGCTTCTTGGTATCTCAATGATTTTTCATTACATACACCTCTAATTGAAGCCAACGAACATATATATATATATATATATATAGAAAAGAATGTTCAATAGTCGGTTTAATTTTAAAACTAAAGTAATTTTGCGTCCTAAAATTAGCCAAGTTCTAATTGGACTCAATAAGGACAAAACCTATCTAAGAGACTGTCACTTATAGACTAGTGATATATGATTCCAGTTGATAAATTAGTTCACTCGAAACTTGGGACTCATCTAATAAGCTTACGAGGCAACTGATCGTCCTCATCATAGAAGTTGAGGACTCATCTGACGAGGCTATGACCTCGCCTTCAAGAGCTCATCTGACGAAGCACTAGCCTCGTCCTCAGGGACTCGTCTTCGTCCTTTATGGTCATCCTCATCTTCACTCAAGCATTCATAAGATAGAGTACTGTAGTAGATGTCACCCATCAAGTACGTAAGGAAAAGCATTTCAGTATAAAGCTGTCTCATTGCAGCGCTCCCCGCTTTACAACACGTGAAGCTACCGCCTAGATGGTGACCAAGTACACGATAGTCTTGTTAAGTAAGAGATTATCGTCATTATCCTTGGGATGCCTCACATGCAAGCCCACAATAGATTCAACAGTGAACTTGTTGGAGTATAAAAAGAGAAATGTATCATCATACTAGGGGAGCTTACTTTGAATACTCTCATCTTCTTCTTTTGACTCAAAGACTTATAGGCTACAAGGAAATAAATCTTCTTCCTTACAACCCTTAAAACTCCTAAGCTAACTTAGACATTAGAGAGTCCCGAAGGGCCTCTGATCCACTTTTTCATTGTCTACAAACTCCAAATCAACGTCCTCCGACAACGAGCTCTCTATATCTGGATTGAGGTAATTGCTACCTCATAAAATGGCTCCATATCTTTAGGACCCTTCATCAACATAGGCTCTCCATCTCTGAAATTGACCTTCATATCAAGGATGAGGCAGATTTTAGCCTCATCACATTACATATAGGATGGAACCGAATTAGAGTACATAATATTTGAACTAGTAAAACTCAATGATTTAAATCGAATAGTACTCATCCATCTATATATACTATACATATATATTAATATTTATTTATTAATGAGTCTTTAGTTTAATGGTATTAAAGTTGTCTCTAGAGCTGAAAGATCTCGAATTTAATTCCCAATTAAAATCAAATTTATAAAAAAAAATTCATTTTTATAACACTAAAAATTAAGTACTCAATTATTAAATTACTCAATAGTTTGGTATAGCATCAATCTCTATATTATGTAATTTTATGTAAATGGCATCAATTTTAAATATGTATAAGAGAGAAGGGGGTGCGGGGGGTAAGTAATTAACATGAATGAAGAGCTAGGAAATCTCAAATATTTGATCTAATTACCAAAACCTAATAAAAAAGGTGAATTTAATTACTTGATAAAAAACTTTTAAAAAAAAAAAAACAAATAGAGAGCTATCACATTGCCAAAATTAGGTGAACACTAAGAAAGCAGGTGTACATATTGTCATATTGCCATTTGACTTGCCACTACATATTATTAATTAATTTTGGTCATAAGTAATGGTCATAATGATATTATTTCCCCAATAAAGAACATTCCCTATTTAAAGCAAGCATGATTAGGCATACCATATATATATATATCATTAATTACATAACACATATATTAATTGTTAAACAAACCTAAATCATTAAGGAAGTTCACCAATAAGTAAATAAATAAATAGAGGTATTGCAATTAATAAAAATATTACTCCTTATAAGTTAATTAAGGGGAGGTTATTATATGTATGTGTTTTTTCCTGTATTTTTTTGAATTAAAAAATAATTTTTAAAGGAGATGAGCAACTATAATTTAAAATTCTAATATTTTATATTATGAGATAGACACTCAGTTATTATATTATTAAATTAATACTAATTCAAAAAAAAATTTAAACTATTCAGAATTTAAACACTTTAATATTAAAAAAAAAATCTTAAAGAAATCAACAAGCGTAATTTGACTTAATAGCTAATATTACAATTATTTTCAAATTTGTAAAATCACATGTTCAAATTCCAATCGAAATTAAATTTAAAAAAAAATTAAATGGGATATATGAGCAATTAGAACTTAACTTCTGATATTCTATATTATGAGGTGTATACTCAACTAAAAATTACTAAATTACTATTAATTCAAAAATAAATTAAACTATTGATAATTTTTTTTAATACAATATATAGATGAAAGTTGAAATATGATACCATACATTTATCTAATATTTTAAAAAACATAATAAATTTCATCATATATATAGAAAGACCTAGATGAGAAAGTGGCAGCCCTCACTAGGGATAATATTACCCCCTTCAAACAGGTCAGAATATGTTGGAAAATTTCATAAATTGAGTTGTGTGTTCGTGGGGTGGCTGCTCACAGCACTTGTTACAATAGCATCTTCTTTCTTATAAGTCTTCACATTATTAACTATACAACAATTTGCATGCCTGCTAGTTATATATATTGTCTGATTAACAACTACTGTCTTAAATTTTTATATATTGTATTTGAAGCTTAATTAATAAAGGTGTGCATAGTTGCCCAAATTTTCAATTTCCAAAAGTCAACCAAAAAGATAAATGGTAATGGGTTGCATCCATTGACATATTGGTTTTATATAGTTTCAGTCAATGAATATAAAAATTTAATTTCAATCCAATGCCTATACGTATACATTGAATCTGATTATTGTGTCTTTTGGTAATCAATCATTATTATTAATTATAATTAAGCATAATTACTTCTTCAAATAATTATTAGTCAATTGTAATTAAACTATATATATTTCAATCTCTCTTATAATACTTTTGATGATACCTACAGATGGTAAAAGGATGCTATGTTTGATTTCTTGGATGGATTCTTATTGAATCGCTTTGAATTATAAGTAGATTGAAATATGAATATCACGTTAACCATCATCAATTATTCCGATAGTTAAATTTAGATCAATTTAAATTAAGATTTCAAACTAAATTGATTTTGAAAGACTAAAAATATTATATTTTTTATTAATTTAAATTAGATAAATTCATGTAAGTCATCAAATTTAAACGAGTTGCATTCGTGTTGATTTAATAGATTGAAAGAATGGATCTACAATAAATTTAGATCGTTCCAAATTTTACACAAATTTAGGAAGATTGTGAACAAAATTATAACAAGTGAATTCAGTTGTTGAGTTTAGGGTTGAGTATGGATCGGTCCAAGTATGTACTAAGCTAAGAATTAGTCGGTACTAGACTAAGAATAAGTACCATACCAAATTAAAATTTTTGGTACAGTTTAATACGGTTCTCGTCTTAAATTTCAAATTTCTTATAAGTACAGTACTAAAATAGTTCGTTATTTCGATTCGGTCTAAGTTTAACTTATTAATTAAGGGATTGCATTTCAAGAATAAAATAAAAGTTTATGATATAACAATTATTAATATTTTAATGATATATTTTTATGACAACACAAAATTATTAAACATTAAAATTTTTAAACCTATTTCTTTAAATATTTTCACTTTTCGTAAAATAAAAAGTGAAAAACAGGCGTATCTCGAGATATATATATATATATATAGTGAAATTTATTTTGCAAAACGGGACATGTAATATTTTTAACATTTCTATATAGTTGTGTTGTGTGTGTGTATATATCAAATCAATCTCTCTTTTCACCATTGACAACATTTTTCTTAGCATAGCATAGTAGCAAATTTTGTCTCAATTCGTAAATTCAATCCAAACTCTTTTTTTTTTTTTTTTTGAAAGGGTCTTAAAAAATGAACTTTAAATCCATATGAATTTATAAATGACTTACAAATTTGATGATCTACATGGGTAATTTTATTTATTTATTTTTTAGAGACCACTCAATATTTTCACTGCTACATAACAATGAGATTAATCTGAGTTTGAGATTTAGTTACAGTTAAAACACTTCACCTTTCCCAAAAAATGTGTTTAGTGGGGATCAAACATGTGGCTCCTTCTTACAAACTCAATCTGTCTTATCAACTGAGTCAAACTCCTTTGATCATACATTAGTAAATTTAATAATCCAATTCAAATGTAAACCATTTAATTTTAACTCGATTCAAAATTCGTAATTCATTTAAACATAACTTAACATGTATTATCAATTAAAAAAAAATTGACCTAAATTATGTGGGAAAATAACACCTGAATCTGATATAACCCTCCGTTTACCACCTATTTATATATTATAGTAGAAAAATTTTAGGATATAAATTAAGTTCCTTTAGTACTGTATTGGGTGACCTAATTCTATACATACACACACAATGTATGGTAACAAAAATATAAAAAACACTAACCTATGCTATATGTATTTCAAAAATCAAAATTAAAATACTATATATGGGAGTCGGAGGAGAGTATAACTGACTATGTATATACTAAAATACAAACCAATTATTAATTAATATACTTTAAAAAAAACATAAATTAATTTTATAATAATATTAATTTTAATATGGATTGAAAGTTTCCTACTACAGCCAACACGTTATAATAATATATATTTATTAATTTTATCAAGTCTCGATATGATATTAGTCTCATTGGCAGGTTTAAATATGATATGGAGAATTAATTAATTTATATTAATTATCATATTATTAATTAGTATTTAATTAAACAGTTACTAGAATTGAAAATTAAAAAAAAAAAATTGAGAGTCAATGAAACACGTGGCTTTTCAAATAAAATTGATTCATCACTTTCATGTTTTGGTGCACAAATTTCAAGTTTGATACATATAGAGTAAATCACGGGCACTTGTTTTGAACTGAATTTTAGAGTTTTTCATTTGGCATGCATTGTCATTTTCATCTTGTAAATTTCCCACATTTTACCCATTTACAAACAGTTTATGGAAATTTTTCATTAATGTTTTTAATCTTTCTTGCTTACCACATATATATAGATAATTAATTTAGTATATTATAAAAAAATTAACTCGTAATATCAGATAATTGTAATATATCAGTCGAGGGCTCGAGAGGCAGTGGTTTACCTTGTGGCGGATGTCAGCGATTTGAGTCAAAAAATATCTTCTAGTGCCCATTAATCATAAAAATGGCCTAAAAAACATTAGGGCACATGTATCCCTGCTTTAATCTTTTTTGTTATCAGAAGACTTAGCTCTTATTCGGAAAATTATTACTTACACTAAATGTATTGATTTATCTCATATACCAAACCAATAAGTGATGAGATATTTTAATCAATATTATTTTTTTGTCTATTTTTTGTTCAGTAAAAATATACTGATATTTTTTTTTACTCTATTTTTTCTTATCTCAATGGATTGATATATACATTAAGTATAGATAAAATTTATTCATAAAATATAATAAATATTAGGGTATAATCAAGGTGGGGACCCAAATCTCTGTCTCACCAATACTAGCAGGCTAGAGGTCTCTCATTTGATCAAAGATTTGATACGGATTCTCTATCAAGGGGGGACAAAATTACCATCTTTAGTTGATGAAAAATTAATCCGGGAAACCCTAGCTACTTAATTTGAATACCCTTTATAATTAGTTGGATTATATATATGATTATGAACTTTTTTACTTTGTGGATGTTTTCTGATATACCTAATCTAAATACTCTGTTTTTTTCCTCATAATTTTTTTTATATATTATAGTTTGATTGTCTTTCTCAAGGGGGGAAGGGTTGGAGCGTGGGATTTGGGAAAAATAAAAAATTCTAATTAAGTAGAATTCAAATGATACTGCTATATTGAATTTTAAAAAAAAAAAAAATGATACTGCTATATATATATGAGCTTTGTATCCCTCTTTCCTAATTATTTATTAATAATTTAAACAGAAAAAAAAAATTTACCGGGTATCGCATGATTAGATTGCTCTCATAAAAAACCGCGATTTTTTATAAGACACCACACTTATTTTTGATGAATCTCACGTCTAATAAGAAAAAGAAGACTCTGAACTTGAAACCTCTTCCCAATCAGCAAAGCTCCTAATTACCACAAACAAAAATTATTTGATACAGACAGTTTTGATTAAAAAATTAATATTACTAACCAACAATTATTTATATACAATTTGGCATGAAGAGCGAATTTTCACTTTATATTAAAGAAATTTATTGAGCAAGTCAATGCAATACAAAATGTACTGTTCAAACTAACATTATTGATGCACTCTAGCTAACTCATTCAATTAAATTTTTTTATTAGCATTAATTTGTCAAAAGAAATTTTAAATTATTGTTGTAAAATGTATTTTTTGAAACAAAACTTTTAAGGCTCCACTTTTAAAACTGAAAGAATTTGTTAGAAACATAAAGAAAAATGGTTGTTTTTAGAAGAAAAAAAAATTGTCAACTTTGTTTTTAAAATAAAAGAGTTATATATATATATATATATATATATATATATATATATATAGTGGTTTATAATTAATGAATATTTACGTTTTTTTAATCTCATTTACGAAAGTGCTTAAACATTAATTTCGATATAGTTTAACATATGATGAATCCTTCCAAATGTGTGGATGCAATGAGAAATTCTATAAATATTTTTAGGTAGAATGAGTTTACTATCTCATCCATAAACTAACCAAATAGAAATAAGATATATTAATTAATGATAATACATCATATAAATAATTAGTAACATTATTAATAGATGTGTCTCATTTCTATTGGATTAGTTTATAAATGATGTAACATCATTAATTGACGTGTCTTATTTTTATTTAGCTAGTTTATGAGTGAAGTAGTAGACTTAATCTACCTAAGAATTTCTTGCAATATTACTTGCAAGAAATGTGAAATATTTTTATAATTTATATATTTTTCTTTTAGTTTATATATATATAAGAAAAACTGAAATTCCAATTATTATTTTAAAAACATTTGTAATATATATAAAAGTGAAGACTAACTAAAAGAAAGAAAAATTAATAAGCATGTGTTAGGTGAATAATAAATATAAATTTACTTGACATTAGCAATTCATTTTACATTTTGCCACAAAGAAGAAGTAGTGATGCCATAGCCATGAACCTTACATATATGTTAAAATAATTATTTTCTCTCTACTAACTTTTCCGGTGATTTGCTAGATATTGTATTAATTAGCCGATCATCCTATTACTACACTCAATGTTTATTATCACGTAATGTAATGAATTATATAATAAAATGAAAAATATAATGTAATGATAATGTAATTATTTTATTTAAAAATATGAATGAAATAATCATATAATATAATGATTAAAATAATTAATTATTTTATTATTATTAAAATAAGATATTAATTTTTTAAATTATACTTATTTTTTTAGTATTGAAGAAGGGGAATTTAATTATACTAATTTAAGTTAAAAAATCATATATATCTTTTGAGAGAAAGTTAATTAATTAATTATATTTAAATTAGTATGATAAAAGAAAGTGTAAGTATTGATGATGCTGGTTGAATTTTATTAGTTTTAAGTTGGCTTAGTGCATATTTTTTTCCCTAAACTTGGTATCATTGGTCATTTTACCCTCTAAACTTTAAGAATAACCAATTTAACTCTTCAACTTGACAAATGTTAACTGCTAGCCCCCTAATTATCTGCGTTGAGAGCACGTGCGTTACACTCTCACTGACATGGATAAAAATTGACTTGGTCAGACTTTTTTTTTTTTTTTCTTTTGATGTGTACAATTATTTTGACCAATATGGATATGCAATTACTATATTGCCCCTACCTTCATTAATGCAATCTCTCACACAAATCCAATCTATAGGTCAGGGACCATCCGGCAACAGGAAAGAATATCCGACCGAAATATTCTGGGACTACAAAGAGGACAATTAGCGTGAGACCTTACCCCACCTAGGCAACCCAGCAAAACTAATGGAAAACAGGAAAAATCAATCTCCACATACCAACTCTCTTGGGCTCCTCTCTATTTATGAAAATTTTGCAACTTTGCATTGAAACGAAAGCCTTACAACAAGGTCGTTTGACTCACAACCACATTATAACAAATGGGTTGCATTCAAATCTCCTTCTAAGTATTAAATTGATCATATTTTACTCCAAACTTGGTGATACAATCATTGCTCGCAAGGTGTTTAATAGAATGACTGAGAGAAATGTGATACAATCATTACTCGAAACTACTATCATGGTTATTAACGGTAGACTAAAGTCAACGTGGAGTTTGGATTTAGGAGGCAGTCGTGATAGTGATGATGATGCTGATGTTGATTGGCTGGAACCCGTAATTGTAACAGTATCTTATGAAGAAACCAGCGAGAGGAGGAGAAAATACAAAGGAGTTAGGCAAAGACCATGGGGAAATGGGCATATGAGATTCGTGATCCTCATAAAGCAGCAAGAGTTTGACTTAGTACATTTGATATGGCGGAGGCCGCCGCCAGAGCCTATGATTAAGTTGCTTTAAGATTCAGAGGAAAAAAGATTTAGAGAGATAAGGAGAGGGAGAAGATTGCTTAGCGATTGCTTAACATCTTCTGTCTTGCCATGATCTCCTATTCAAGGTTGCAGGTGGAGCGCAAGTTTGGGTTCCTGTGGAGTTCGCCGAAATCGCAAAAATCGAGCCCAAGCTCTCTGCAATCAACCTTGGGTTTTGCTGGGTGTGTGACCTTGGCTTGAACGGCAGCGTTGGAGGATTCGTTGCTGATGCTAAGTGGCACGAGCGGAGATGGCAGTGGAGGCTTGTCGGTGCTAGGTGGTGGTGGCGGTGGCGACAACAGCAACAGCAGAAGTAATAGATTGGAATTGTAAATACATGAACCGTGATGATGATGATGGATTGTGATGATGATGATGATGATAATGAGGGTATTTTAAGTATTAGGTAATATTATTATTATTATTATTATTAAAAACAAAAAATCTTATTTTGAATCCATGTCAGCAATCAGTTTAAGTGTGAACGCCCATTGCAAATTGAATATTTAGGGGGGTTAATATTGACAATTTGCCAAGTTGGAGTATTAAAATGGTTAATCAAAAAATTCAGAGGCCAAAATAACCAATGGTGCCAAATTCAGAGGAAAAAATATGCATTAGGCCTTTTAAGTTAAAGAATTGTCACGCATAGAAAGAAAAAAAAAAAAAAAAAAAGGTAAAGAGTTATATATAAAAATAAAAATATCATTAAAAATGATTTTATTGTAAAAAAAAAAAAAAAAAAAGTCATTCAGAATTTTGTTTTAAGAAAAAGAGAAAACTGGTAATTAAATATTTTTTGTTATAAGAAAATTAGGCCATTAAAAAAATTGCTCTAAAAAAAGTATATCATTCAAAAAAAAAAAGTCCAATAAGAAAACAGTTCATAAAAAATTTTGTAAAAAATTATGAAAACAATTCATAAAAATTAATTGTAAAAAAGAAAAAAAAAACAAACCATGTAAAAAATATTTGTAAAAGAAAAAGACAAATGATCCAAAAAATTTGTTGTAAAAAAAATCATAAAAAGAATTATTGTAAAAAAAAAAAAGTAAGAAATAGCAAATGAAAAGAATATAATATGCAATGTATACTTTTTAGATGTAGTAATCATTATATTACTTAAAATATAGAGGATTAATAATATAATATTTATTATATTATACTGCATTTAAAATTTTTTACTCAATTAAAAAAACTAATCTATCAACTAATATAATTCACACACTATTGTTACGGCCTACTAAGTACTTTTTTTTTTTTTTTTTTTTTTTGCCAAAGCCTACTAAGTACTAAACATGACCTAAACGATTAATTAGTCCTACTTCAAAAAAAAAAAAAAAAAAAAAAAATCCAAAGAAAAAAAAATATACATTATGGTTGACTGGTTGTGGTACTCAATGCATTGGAATTAATGCTTTACATATTCAAAAGAAATATATATATATATATATATATATAACCCCTTGGGCAATAAAATAAAATAATATATATAACCCTTTAGAGGAGGAGAGGGTTAGTGTGAATTGCTCTTCAATTGTCGACCTCAAAGCTATTGAGAAAATCAACTCTATAATTTAATAATTTTATGGGTAAATTATTATTTAGTCTATGAAGGTATAACTTACTTTGCGAATGAGTCCTTATTTTTTGAGAAATACATTAAAATATTTTTATAATTTTAATTTATTTACTATTCCATCATTTCGTCTAAAAAGTAAATTTTTTGTTAAATAAAAACATAAAAAAACAAATTTACCCCTTATACACCCTTTTTCCTCCTCAATCCTTTTATCATAAAAAGTTTTTTTTTTTTTTTTTAAATATTGTAATTTTAATCATGATGTCATTGTGAATTTAATGATTTTTTTCTATATATTTTGATTTTTGAAGTATTTTTTTATTTTAATTTTTGTGGAAAAGGTTGAGGTGGAAAAATAGTATGTAAGGGGTAAATTTATTGAGGTGGAAAAATAGTATGTAAGGGGTAAATTTATCTTTTTATATCTTTATTTCAAAGAAAATATTCACTTTTTGGATGGAAGGACCAAATAGTGAACGGATTTAAACTAAAGGGACATTTTAATATATTTCTTAAAAAGTAGGGACACATTCATGAATTATGTCATACCTCAGAGACTAAATAATAATTTATTATAATTTTATTTTAGCTTTTTTTTTTTTTTTTTTTTGGGTAGAACAAGAGGGGTTAAAACCCCAAAAAGAAAACACTACAAACTAGGAACGGGTCCAGGTGACCCCAAGCAAAGAATATATTTGTCAAACCCATAGGAGGTTGGTTAATTATGTGGAAGCCGCTATCATAAACAAGAGCCATGTTGGATAGGCAATCTGCAGTTTGGTTTCCTTCCCTGCAAATATGTTGCAGCTTTACCTCCCAACTTCTTACTAATACGCTGTTACAAGCACGCACCAAATTAGCAATAGTACTCCCCCCCCCCCCCCCC
>CATKHJ010135050.1:0-12401 GCA_949750685.1 Vernicia montana | reverse complement strand
TAGACTTCATATGGGTAAGAGTCATAGAGTATAAGTGAACCATGGAACATAGGAATTCCTAAATGTCTTTGAAGTCCATCGATAAGTTAGTTCCGCGTAAACTCAATGCTTATGTGCATTCTATGTATATGATCTTATTGTATTATATGTGATGATGTTATTGAGATTGCTAACATTGTTGTGTAGATAGCACCGAGAAGGAGGCAGTATAGATCAGTGAGAGATAGAGAGATATCGGATGTAGCATCTATCGCTAGGCCTGATCCTATTGAGTCCGATCCCAAGGAGGATCTTGACCCAGTGTGGGTTGCACGGATGAGGATGAGATGTGATGAGCTGGAAAGGGAGAACCGCCTGCTATGACAAGAGTTAATTGACATTCGTAGGGAGATGAGGGAGATGCGCTATGAGATGGCTAGGGTGCTTATGAGCACCCGAGAGCCGGATACATGCCACCTCTCAGAGATCTTATGCCAGGATTTTCTGAGCATATTTGCATGGCTTGTGGTAGGTTGGACCATTCAGAGGAGAGATGTCCTCTTAGGAGGCATAGGGTATCGCCATTTAGAGGAGAGATGTCCTCGAATAAGTGGTACTTTCTCTTTTGTCTCTTTAATCAAGTCAGGACCCTCTATATATTTATCTCCCACTTCCATCCAACACACTGGTGATATGCATTTTCTTCCATACAAGGCTTCATACGGTGCCATACCAATAGTGGAATGGTAGCTATTATTATAAGAGAATTCAATCAAAGGAAGATATTTATCCCAATTCCCATAAAAATCCAATACACACATCCGGAGCATATCTTCTAAAGTCTGGATGGTGCGTTCTGACTGCCCATCAGTTTGTGGATGGAAGGCTGTACTGAAATCTAACTGTGTACCCAATGCTTCATGCAATTTCTGCCAAAACCTAGAGGTAAATTGAGAACCTCTATTAGAAATAATGGATATTGGTACACCATGAAGACAAACTATCTTGTTCAAGTACAATTGAACATATTGAGCTCCTAAATAAGTAGTTTTCACTTCAAGAAAATGAGCCGATTTAGTCAATCTATCCACAATGACCTATATTGAATTATAGCCCTTTGAAGTCCTTGGCAAACCTACAACAAAATTCATGGTCACCTGTTCCCATTTCCACTCTGGCAATTTGATCTCTTGCAACAAACCTGAAGGTTTTTGATGTTCAAACTTGACTTGTTGACATGTTAAGCATGAAGATACAAATGTAGCTACATCCTTCTTCATTCCAGGCCACTAATAACAACTCTTCACATCATGATACATTTTAGTTGCACCTGGATGCACACTATAAGGAGCTTGATGTATTTCCTTTAAGATTTTTTCTCTCAATCCATCTACATTTTGGCACACATAATCAATTACCATAATACAACACGCCATCTTTTAATTCAAACCCTGGTGCTTGACTTGCTTGTACTTCCCTTTTCAACTTGACAAATTGAGGATCTTCATCTTATAAAGTCTTGATTTCATCTATCAACTTAGGCTTCATTTGAAAATAAGTAGAGAGAACATGAGATTTAGAAATCTCAAACTGTAATCCCTTGTTAAACAAGTCTTTCAACTCTTTCACCAATGGCCTCTTTTTCATTGAAAGGTGAGCTAAACTACCCATTGACTTCCTGCTCAGTGCATCAGCTACCACATTAGCTTTGCCAGGGTGATATATAATCTGACAATCGTAGTCCTTAAGTAATTCCACCCATCTCCTTTGCCTCAAATTCAGATCCTTCTATTGTAGGATGTATTTGAGACTCTTGTGATCAATGTAAATTTCACACTTCTCACCATAAAGGTAATGTCTCCATATCTTGAGTGAAAATATCACTGCAGCCATCTCTAAGTCATGAGTAGGATAGTTCATTTCATGCCTTTTCAACTACCTAGATGCATATGCAATTACTTTTCCATTCTGCATAAGGACACATCCAAGTCCTACTCTTGAAGCATCACAATATATAGCAAAACCACTTGACCCTTCTAGTAATGCAAGCACTGGAGCCTTAGTGAGACAAGATTTGAGCTTCTAAAAGCTCTCTTCACAATTTGCATCCCAACTGAATTTCACTTATTTCCTTGTTAACTTGGTAAGTGATGAAGCTATCTTGGAGAAATCTTTGACAAATCTCCTATAGTAACCCGCCATACCAAGGAAACTATGAATCTCAATGACATTTGTAGGTCGAGGCCAATTAGATACAACTTCAATCTTCTTAGGGTCTACTTGAATGCATTCCTTACTCACAACATGCCCTAAGAAGCACACTTGATTAAGCCAAAATTCACATTTCGACAATTTGGCATACAATTTGTGCTCTCTTAGAATTTGCAACACTATTATCAAGTGTTCTTCATGTTCTTCTTTACTTTCGGAATAAATAAGAATGTCATCTATGAAAACAATGACAAACTTATCTAAGAAAAGCTTGAACACCCTATTCATCAAATCTATGAATGCAGCAGGAGCATTGGTCAACCCAAATAGCAAGACAATGAATTCGCAGTGACCATATCGAGTCCTGAAAGCAGTCTTGTATATATCTTCATTTCGAATTCTAAGTTGATGATACCCTGATCTGAGATCAATCTTAGAGAAATAACTAGCTCCTTGTAATTGATCAAACAGATCATCTATCTTTGGCAAGGGATATTTGTTCTTCATAGTCACCTTATTCAACTGTCTGTAATCAATACATAATCGAAGTGAACCATCATTCTTTTTCACAAAAAGGACTAGTGCACCCTATGGTGAACTGCTAGGCCTTATAAACCCCTTGTCTAACAAATCTTGCAACTGTACTTTTAACTCCCTTAACTCAGTGGGTGCCATTCGATATGGAGGAATAGAGATAGGTTGTGTGCCTGGGAGGAGTTCAATATTGAACTCAATTTCTCTTTTAGGTGGCAATCCAGGTAATTTTTCTAGAAACACATTTGGAAATTCATTAACCACTGATATCTCATTTAACTTTCTAAAAGTTTCCCTTGTATCAATCACATGAGCTAAATACCCTTGACAACCCATTCGCATAAGTCTTCTTGCCCTAATAGTTGATATAAGATTAGAAGAAGCATCACTTCTATCCCCTTGGTAAACAAATTCATTCCCATCTTCTACTTTGAACACAATTTTCTTCTTATAACAATCAATGTGTGCATGATGAATGGAGAGCCAATCCATACCAAGTATCACATCAAATTCTAACACATCTAATTCAATCAAATCAATGGGAAGTTTTTGATTTTCAACTTCTACTGTGCAAGAAGTATACATGTGATTCACATCTATAGTTTCACCTAAAAGTGTAGTAACTTCTAGGGGAATTCTTATAATTTCTCTATCCTTGTTTAACTTAATAGCAAAGCATGGTGATATAAACGAGTGTGTAGCACCAGAATCAAATAAAACATGTGCTTGTACACCTTGGATAGAGATAGTACCTGTCACAGTAGTATTTGAAGCTCGGGCTTCCTGTTGATTCAGAGAAAATACTCTTCCTCGCCCTCTACCTTCTCCCACTTGACTTGCCCCTGAAGCTTGAATCTGTCCTCTTCCCCTTCCTACAGTTCCCCTATTGTCAAACCTTCCCATTTGGACTGTGGGTTGGGAGGTCACTGGTATATTTTGTTGCTCTCTCATCTGAGGACAGTCTTTAATAAAATGCCCTATTTGTCCACATTTCAGACATGCTCCAGTTGCAAACCTACAGCTTCCCCCATGTCTTTTTCCACAAGTGGAACAAACAGGATTAGAAAAATTCTGCTGAGTGAACCTTGGTGCATTAACACTCCCTGAAGCAGATACCGCAGGAGCACCCCTACTCTGACTTCTACCTTGACCACTTCCTTGAGACTGGCTTTGAACTATACTCGAAATTGATTGTCCATATGGCTTCATTTGTGAACTACTTCCACTTCCCCTTTCATAACCACATTGACTCTTGTTTCTACTCCTTGCCCTTTGATATTTTTCCGCTCTGTCCTTCTTATACTTGGCTTCCATTACTTTAGCTTTATCTATCAACTTCGATAATGAAGTAAACTCTGTAGCATATAAGGTATTGTGGAGCGGAGCAGTCAAACTCCTTCTAAAACTCTTGATTTGGGCTGCTTCATTAGGAACTATTTCTTGAGCAAACTTGCTCAATCTGATAAATTCCTTAGCATAATCAGCTACACTCATTCCCTTCTGCTTCAAACCCTCAAATTGAGCTATTCTTCTCTCCTTTTCCCCTTCACCCATAAATTCATCCATCATGTCTTGTTTAAATTGCTCCCATGTGGGTTGAGCATCACCATATAACTGGTTCTCCATATGTCTCTGAAATCAATCCCATACATTGTCTTTCAAGAGCAATCCCACCAGTTCAATTGCCCTCGCATCGGATCACGGTAATCTTCTCATCACCTTCTCTATCACTTCTAGGAAACTGTGGGGTTCATCTCCTTCCTCCCCCTTGAACTTTAGAAGTTCCATCTTTAGAAAATTATACATTGAGACACCACCATCATCAATAACCCTCCTAGCTACTTGCCTAGGAACTGGTACATTTGCTGGAGCAGATAGTGGTGGAGCTAGATTAGGCTGTTGTTGCCTTGCTTGTCTAAGCTCCCTAATTTCTTGTCTTAATTCTTGTAATTCTTGCATGATTTCATCCATATTCTCCTGTGGAACATCTTCCTCTTCTTCAACTTACACTCTTCTTCTCACTCTAGGTGGTTCCATAACTTCCTCCAATACCGATGCAAAATCAGAGGCCACATTAGGTACTTCTCTTCTTCCTGGATGAGGTGGTCCTCTTCTAGGATGCCCTATCCCTCTTCCTCTTTCTCTTCTAGGCATCATCTATAAAATAAATACATGCACATAAAGGAATTTAATATAAGCGGATAACGCAGATCTAATAAAAGGAATAACTTTAATTGACATAAAGGAAAAATCTTATGCTCTATGGTATTACACCTATCTTATTACTCATATAGTCTATTCCAGACTAACTCTTATACTTTAGCTCTGATACCAACTTTGTCACGACCCAACCTTTTGAGTCGCAAAGGTCCTAGAGCATGGGTAAGCTTAAGGCTTCCAAACACCCATAGAACCCTTACTTACCATCAATCCAATATGGCATCAAGCAATTTACAATAAATAGTCATTAAATCATCATAAATTGGACAACATAACATCTATAATCCTTAACATTCTCCCAAGATCACAACCTGCACAAAAGACACTTCCATTCTCCATCACATATCTTCACTACAATCAATGATTCATAATTCTTCTCAAGCTCATATTAAATAACCATACACATATACATTCAATACTCGTCAAATATTTAGGATCATTGTTATCGACATAATTAACACAACACTCATGTCTCTAATTATTGTTACATAATCATATCACATCATCCAATCACTACCATGGAGCTCTAGATTTGTACATTAAGTTCATATATAAGCAAAAAGGAACATTTACGTTGGAAATAAGTCCTCAAGAGATGGAGAGAATCTTGAGGAAACACTTGCACAATCTACGAATCTCTTGAAAAAATTAATAAAATCAACAACTGTGAGAAATCTCAGTGAGTAACGATTATACTACCATACATGCATAAAAGAAAAATATAATGGATTGTAGAAATATTTCATGGTTCACAAGAATTAATGTCATGAAATAAGTGGTATAGGATGAACAATAGAATGCATATACAAAGGCGCATGGATTTAATAATCATTTTTAGTAGAAATAATCACTTGGTGAAAGTAAAACATATATGTATTACTCACCATGATAAAGAAAGCAAGGGCCTAATGGCTTGCCCGAGAGTAATGTACATATATGTATACTTCACATCATGCAAAAGAGCATCTTATTAGCTTGCCCGAAGCAGAGCCTCACATCTTAGAGCTTGCTCCCATGGTTTTGCACAGAACTGATCATGTTCTATGGCTAGGTCTTTAAACTCTTCCTAGATAATAGTTCAGATATTATACCTTATCCGTAGGTACAATGTGCACATTGCCTAATGTATTACGCCACATTAGTTAGGGGATTTCTACTTAGGTTTATAGTCATTGGTCATGGTAATGGTCATCAATAATGATAAGTTTCCTTAGAATCAATGGTTCAATTCTTGATCTTTGTATTTATAATCATAATAAGGTTATCAATGATTATAGCAAGTATTATAATGGTTCATGAACAAAGAAAACATAGATATGTATATAGTAACAATTGGGTTTCATAAACAACAATGCAGAAATCAAGAACAACAATTAGGTTTATGCAAATATAATAGTATAATTGTCACTCACCTTCACTACTAGCACTTCTATTCTTCCAAATTTCTTCTTACATCAAGCAATAGGTGTGACTTCCATTATGTCCTTCATTCATCCCTTCTTATTCTCTAGGTTCTACAATTAACATTTCACACACAAATGAACTCATTTAGCATCTAATTTCATCTTACCATTATAATAACTTCATCAATTTACCAAATTCTAACTTAATCCCAAATATGGTTCTAACTCTTCTCTAATTACTACCACACCATTAGTCATTGATTAGGAAGCATAGGTAAGTTAACAAAAATTACTTACACAAGCATTTACTCATCAAATCTAATCTTAAAACTTACTTAACAACTCAAAAGATATACAAAACTAATTAAATAAACTTCAAAAGATCCTTACCTCCCTCTTGACCTAAGTGATGAATCCTTCAATCAAAAGGTTTGATTTATGTTTCCTTGAAGCAAATTTATAAGATTTAATCTTAGAAATGTTTGGAAGTGAAAAAGAATAAGAATAGATGAAGAAAATGAAGGAAAGTAGATGTTTTTGGTCTAAGGTTCGGTTGGTGGTTCATATTTATCCAATTGGGAGGTAGTTAGGCATTAAATGCACTCATTTTCTCTTTTGAAGCTAGTTTACAGCCGTGAATCTCAAATTCACAGTGGTGAATTTTACACAGAAGCGAAATGACCCATTTTCAGCTTGTTCACAGGCGTTACTTTAAAAGTAACGGATGTTACTCTACTATTTTCACCATAAATCTCTCTATACTTATCCAAATGACTTGATTATTTTTTCTACTTAAACTAGACTTATAAGGATACAATATATCCAAAATTTGGCTCAAAATATGAAATATAAAATTTATGGTGAATTTTTAAATATGGACCTGTTTCTATACAAATTCTGTCCGAACAATCTCGACAATTTTTATTATATCTCCTAACGTGCATGCTCAATTGCAAAACTGATTTAATGTAAATTAGTTTACATATAAATAAACATTTTTTCATGTTGAAAACTTTTACTAATTCATCCTTTAAGATTACCAAAACTAACGGACAATCTCAGACTTCGTACATAAACTATAATCTAAGGTACTTGATAATAGATCTTTCACTCAATCATTCAATTTATGTGATTCACACATATAATCAAAATGCTTATAAAATTTGGGGTATTACATGGCGGAGGGCATATATTCCCTCTAATAAGCCCATTGTTCCTTTTTAAGAATGACGGATGTGCTTTGTCTCGATCTCCTGGTGCGCTACCTCGTCAGTTTGTCGGGGCTTCGTACTGGCATCGACGTCAATAAGGAACATTATCTGGTTGATCCTGCCAGTAGACATATGCTTGTCTCAAATATTAAGCCATGCATGTGTAAGTATGAACTAATTCAGATGGTGAAACTGCGAATGGCTCATTAAAGCAATTATAGTTTGTTTGATGGTACTTGGTACTAGGATAACCATAATAATTCTAGAGCTAATACGTGTAACAAACCCCGACTTCTGAAAGGGGTGCATTTATTAGATAAAAAGGTCGACACGGGCTCTGCCCATTGCTCTGATGATTCATGATAACTCAACGGATCACACGACCAATCTGTTGGTGACACATCATTCAAATTTCTGCCTTATCAACTTTCGATGGTAGGATAGAGGCCTACCATAGTGGTGACGGGTGACGGAGAATTAAGGTTCGATTTCGGAGAAGGAGCCTGAGAAACGGCTACCACATCTAAGGAAGGCAGCAGGCGCGAAAATTACCCAATCCTAACACGGGGAGGTAGTGACAATAAATAACAATACCGGGCTCTGTGAGTCTGGTAATTGGAATGAATACAATCTAAATCCCTTAATGAGGATCCATTGGAGGGCAAGTCTGGTGCCAACAGCCGCGGTAATTGTAGCTCTAATAGCGTATATTTAAGTTGTTATAGTTAAAAAGCTTGTAGTTGGACCTTGGTTGGGTCAATCGGTCCGCCTCGCGGTGTGCACTTGTCGGCTCGTTCCTTCTGCCGGTAATGTGCTCCTAGCCTTAACTTGCTGGGTCGTGCCTCCGGCACTGTTACTTTAAATAAATTAGAATGCTCAAAGCAAGCCTACACACTGTATACATTAGTATGGGATAACATTATAGGATTTTGGTCCTATTCTGTTGGCCTTCGGGATCGGAGTAATGATTAACAAGGACAGTCAGGGGCATTCGTATTTCATAGTCATAGGTGAAATTCTTGGATTTATGAAAGACGAACAACTGCAAAAGCATTTGGCAATGATGTTTTCATTAATCAAGAATGAAATTTGGGGGCTCAAAGATGATCAGATACCATCCTAGGGTCAACCATAAACGATGTCGACCAGGGATCGGTGGATTTTGCTTTTAGGACTCCGCCGACACCTTATGAGAAATCAAAGTCTTTGGGTTCCGGGGGGAGTATGGTCACAAGGCTGAAACTTAAAGGAATTGACGGAAGGGCACCACCAGGAGTGGAGACTGCGACTTAATTTGACTCAACACGGGGAAACTTATCAGGTCCAGACATAGTAAGGATTGACAGACTAAGAGCTATTTCTTGATTCTATAGGTGGTGGTGCATGGCCGTTCTTAGTTGATGGAGCGATTTGTCTGGTTAATTTTGTTAATGAACGAGACCTCAGCCTGCTAACTAGCTACTATGCGGAGGTGACCGTCCACGGCTAGCATCTTAGAGGGACTATGGCCTTCTAGGCCAAGGAAGTTTGAGGCAATAATAAGCCTATGATGCCCTTAGATGTTCTGAGCCGCACCCGCGCTACACTGATGTATTCAACAAGTCTATAGCTTTGGCCAATAGGCCCAGGTAATCTTTGAAATTTCATCATGATGGGATAGATCATTGCAATTGTTGGTCTTCAACGAGGAATTCCTAGTAAGCGGAGTCATCAGCTCACATTGACTACGTCCTTGCCCTTTGTACACACCGCCTGTTGCTCCTACCGATTGAATGGTCTGGTGAAGTGTTCGGATCATGGCGACATGGATGTATCACTACTGGAAATGACGCGATAAGTCTACTGAACCTTATCATTTAGAGGAAGGAGAATTCATAACAAGGTTTTCGTAGGTGAACCTGTGGAAGGATCATTATTGAAACCTGTATAGCAGAACGACCTGCGAATGTGTTATTCTACACACGGGTTCCTCTCGTGCCCTGAGCGCTGGGTGGAGCGACACGAGGAGGTGCCTCGTGCCCTCCCTGTGCGCTCTCCCCAGCTAAACAACCAACCTCGGCATAAGACACGCCAAGGAAAAATAAAATGAAAAGACCGCGCTCTTATCGGGCTCAGATATAGACCAGCCCTCGGGACGCATCATCCTCTTTTGAGAACCACAACGATTCTCAGCAATGAATATCTCGGCTCTTACATCAATGAAAAATATAGTGAAATGCAATACTTGGTGTGAATTGTATAATCTTGTGAACCATCGAGTCTTTGAATGCAAGTTGTGCCCGAAGCCTTTCTACTAAGGGCACGTCTGCCTAGGTGTCACGCAACCGTCTCTCCAACCCCCTCTACCCTAGACGAGGGGTGCAGGGTGGTTTTTGGCCTCTCGTGCTCACATCGCTCCCGATTGGCCCAAAATTTGAGTCTCCGGCTATGAACACAATGATAATCGGTGGTTGCAAGACCTTCAGACATAGTCGTGTGCACCCGTCAGCCTAGGAACTCACAGACCCATTGCGTACTGAAGTGCATGCTCCCATTGCAACCCCAAGTCAGGCGGGAACACCCGCTGAGTTTAAGCATATCAATAAGTAGAGGAAAAAAAACTTATGAGGATTCCCCTAGTAATGGCGAGCGAACCGGGAAGAGCCCAGCTTGAGAATCGAGTGCCCTCGACCTTCGAATTGTAGTATGAAGAAGCGTCCTCAGCAGAGGACCAGGTCCAAGTCCCCAAGACAAGGGCGCCAGAGAGGGTGAGAGCCTCGTCGTGCCCAGACCCTGTTGCACCATGAGGCGCTGTCTACGAGTCGGGTTGTTTGGGAATGCAGCCCAAATCGGGAGGTGAATTTCATCCAAGTCTAAATATGGGTGAGAGACCAATAGCGAACAAGTACCGCGAGGGAAAGATGAAAAGAACTTTAAAAAGAGAGTCAAAGAGTGCTTGAAATTGTCGGGAGGGAAGCAGATGGGGGCCGGCTATGTGCCTAGTCGAATGTAGAACTGCGATAAGCCAGTCCGCTAATCGACTCGGGGCATGGACTAATGCGGTTCACAGCAGCTGCCCAAGCCCAAGCCTTCGATTCGCCTATAGAGATGTCGTCGCAATGATTGTGGACCAAAGCAAGCGCCGTCACAGAGTGCCTCAACACCTGCACACTTTTGACGTTGGCCAGTGGGCTCCTCATTCGATCCATCTTGAAACACGGACCAAAGAGTCTGACATGTGTGTAAGTTAATAGGCGAGTAAACCCGTAAGCCATAAGAAAGTTGATTGGCGGGATCCCCTTGAGGCTTGCACCACCGACCGACCTTGATCTTTTGAGAAGGATTCGAGTGAGAGCATGTCTGTCGAGACCTAAAAGATGGTGAACTATGCCTGAGCGAGAAGAAGCTAGAGGACTGCAGCGATACTGACGTGCAAATCATTCGTCTGACTTAGGTATAGGGGTGAAAGACTAATCGAACCATCTAGTAATTGGTTCCCTCCAAAGTTTCCCTCAGGATAGTTGGATCTCGGGATGAGTTCTATCAGGTAAAGCGAATGATTAGAGGCATCGGGAGCGCAACGCCTTCGACCTATTCTCAAACTTTAAATAGGTAGAACGACGCGACTGCTTCGGTTAGCCGCGCCATGAAATCAAGAGCTTTAAGTGGGTTATTTTTGGTAAGCAGAACTGGCGATGCGGGATGAACCGAAAGCCAGGTTAGGTGCCCAACTATAAGCTAACCTAGAACCCACAAAGGGTGTTGGTCGATTAAGATAGTAGGATGGTGGTCATACAAGTCAAAATTCGCTAAGAAGTGTCTAACAACTCACTTGTCAAATCAACTAGCCCGAAAATGGATGGCGCTTAAGCGCGGGACCTATACTTGATTTTCGAGGCAAGAGCTAGGCCTTGATGAGTTGGAGGGTGCGGCGGTCGCTGCAAAACCCAGGGCAAGAGCCCGGGTGGAGCGGCCATTGGTGCAGATCTTGGTAGTAGTAGCAAATATTCAAATGAGAACTTTAAAGGCCAAAAAAGGGAAAGGTTCCATATTGTTCACCTAAGTACGATTTCAAACTTAGTCAATCTCTATTTTGATCTTGACAATCAAATTGAATTGATCTAACATTTCATCTAAGTGTACTTTTACAGAATAGATGCATTACACAAGCTTGATTTTGAAGAAAAATGAAAAATCTCTAATTGTTCTGCCTGACGCGTAATTTGTGCCCATAACAAGTTAGTTGCGCCCACTAAATGAGTTTCGCGACCGCACCATATATGTCGCGACCACAACTCAGCCATTGCCTGAAATGCACATTTTACACAGAGAGTTTTGCGTATAGTGTTGCGACCGTGACTCTAAGCGCAAGAAGAAAGTCACGACAATGATGTTGCGAACGCTATAATTATAAGGCTGGGATGAATTGCAATGGTAACATAAGCAGCAAACAGGATTGTGCCACGTGGCACTAACCGTTGGAGACATATGAACATAGCGCCCGCTAAAACCATGTAATGATCGCAATATAGCAATTGCAACCGAGAAAAAGGGTTAGCTACTGCGAATTACCTCTGACAGAGCATTTAATGCGAATTTTATAGCTGTTGAAGAGAGATTCTCTCTATACTTTTTGTAACAGCTCTTTTATGGAGAGAAACTATAAATACCCCCCATTAAGAGTCTTCAAAACATCGAACAACCTCTCTAGCAACAAAACTCTTGCAAATTTATTTCTCAAACCTTCAATTTTCATTTAACACCTTGTGTGTTTGTTGTAAGAGCATTCATTGCTCAAAAGGGTTTAGTGTTAGCCATTAAACACTTGTTAGGTTGGGGAGTGATCCTTTCTAAAACTCTTGTT
>CATKHJ010134883.1:0-12542 GCA_949750685.1 Vernicia montana | reverse complement strand
TTGGGTTTGATCTTGCACCCGTAAAAGGATCGTTGATAGTGAAAATCTCAAGTGAAACTTGAGGAGTGGATGTAGGCAAGGAGTTGGCCGAACCACTATAAATCTTGTGTTTGAATCTCTCTTCCCTACACTCTTATATTTGTTGATTATTTGATTGTTTAGATATTCATATAATCTTAAAATTGCTTATTTGCTTTGATTAATTGCTTCCGCTAATATTATTTTAATATTCAAGTTTTTCAAAGCAAAAGTTTTTAAATTGAAATTGATTTTTGAAAATCCTATTCACCCCCCTCTAGGATTTGCCATACTTGGGCCAACAGTTAGGCACCTCCTTTGACAATTGTCTAAGTTAGGCATCTCTATTTTTGACAAAAAATGGTTGTTGGCCTACTTTTTTGACAAAATATTCAATTAATTATTTTTGTATAATGTCAATTCCTTCCTCTTTGCAACTGTTGTGAGTTCATGGTGTCCTATGTGCATAAATATTGTAAGGATTATTGGAGAAATCCTCTGCTACAATTGTTGTGAGTTCATGATGTTCTATGTGCATAAATAATAGGGTTACTGAAGAAAGAATGACGAGGATGGGATGAGGATACTTTGGGTATATATATATGGAAAATGTTTAAATATATCCTTCATGTTTACCTTACAGATAGGGGTGGCAAATGGGTGGATTAAGGTGGATATGGGTTGGGTGATATGTCTCTCATTTATCCATTTATCATCCATTTAACTATTATATGGATATCCATACCCATTTAACCCATACTAATCATAACCCACCCATTTACCTATTTATTATATAAAAATAATTTATTTTATAATATTCAAAACATTTTAACTCCAAGCACATGAGATGCCTAGTGCAAATATGATGAATGTTGAATATGTAAGAATTTGAGGCATGTGTCTTAGATGAAAAGATAAATTGTATTAATGAATTATTGTGTTTTAATCATTGAATGTTCTTATGATATTTGATATGTTCATGATAAAAGGATATTTTATTATATTGAGATGCTTAGAATACAGGATATAAGAGAAATTATGAAAATGATGAGAATATTATACTTTGGAGTAATTAAGATGATTAGTATGATAACAAATTTAATAGTATGAATATTGGTTTGAAATTTCAAGTGACTATGAAAAACTGACATAAGATCATAGATTGTTAATATGTGTATAATTAACTAGTAATGTAATGTATGAAATGATCTGTTAGTGAAAGGTTTAAGCGAATTCAAATATAATTATCACTTAAAGATAAGTAGGTGCATAAGGTATATTGAATATATATTCATGAGATATTAAATGCATAAATTGTTAAATGATGTTTAATATGAGAATGTAATAAGATGATTATATAGAGACTATAATTATAGAATTATTTGCTTAAGGTTATTTAGGATTAAGAATAAATTGTTTTTATGCCAAGTTTGATAATTGATGAAATGGAGAATCGCGATTCGATTGTTCATATTTGATTTTAATGTTAATAAGTACATGAGAAAATATATGTTTAAAATTATAGTTGATTCGAGTTAACATTAGAAGTTGAAGTAATATAAGAGATTTATGGATTAATTACTAATATGAAGACTTAATGGATAATAAAAGAGATTTATATGAAATGACTATATTAAGGTCTATGTCATTAAAGATGATGCATAAATTTCTTATTAAAAGTTAACAGTTATATATATGTATATGTATATGTATGGTATAATTGGAGATATGAAATTAGATTTGATAGATTACTATTTAAGAATGGCATGCCATTAAGATTTAGAGTTTGGAATGTAAATAGTTAAATCAAAGTTTAGAAGCATAACTTTAATTATAGGTTAATAATGAAATAAGAGTCAAAATGATTGAGGAAGATCATGATATCAACTATTACTAAGGGAATAATAATGTACATATGTCAAAGATAAGCATTTGAATAAAGACAGTTTTTAAGCAATACTTAAAGACTTCTATCTGATAAATGCGTAAGTAAAGTTTAAAATTCAAGAACGAATTTTTTTAAGGGGGATAAAATGTAATAATCCGACTTTTTATAATTTTTAAATTTCGTTTTAATAAGAAAATATAATTATTTATATTTTATATTGATATTTAAAATGATATGTTTAAGATAATAAAATATTTTATGAAATTAAGTATTTAAAATTTTGGTTTTTTATGATATATTTAATTAAAAATTGAGCATTAAAAAAAATAAAAAAATTAATTAATAAAAAATATGTTATGAATAAATATATTTGTTTTGAAAATAAAAATATAATCGTATAACAAAAATGGTGTAAAAAATATATGTATATTTTAGCAAATTGTTAACCATTAAGCTATTTCAATTTCTTGTTACTTTAATTCATTGTATAATATATATATTATATAGCTAGTATTTAAAATAAAAAGGAAGAAATAAAACCTACAAAAAGGAGAGAGGTGCACAGATTAGGCATTGTTGAGGAGAGAGAAAAATTTGGGCAACTAGCATATTTTTTTTATCATAACTCTATTACCGGACCTCTAATTGATGAACCACTAGTTGAATTAGAAAGATAACACCCATACAAATCCAACGAGACTAGAATCTCTCTGATCAAACTCCAGATGATGCCAGACGCACGTTCCAAAGTTGCTGCTGCAAACTTCGGCAATCTCCGGCGATAGAAACTTTAAACGATCATATCTCTCTTGTCCAAACTTTGATTCAATTGATTCAAGATGCATTAGAATCCTCTCTTCACACTTTCTTTTGACACCTATTGAGTCATAAGGGGATCATTGGAGTGAGAGAAAACTTCAAGCAAATTCAACAGCTTTCCGATGAGATTCCGACGAGATTCCAGTGAGTTGATCAATACCTCTAGCACATTTGAGCTCTTAAGTTCATTATCTTTCCAATGCCACCATCCATGTTTCTTTTGGACACCGGAAACCTCCTGAACTATGATACGTGCGATGGCTAGCGAGAACTCCAGCGAGGTTCCGACGAGTCGAACTTCCAGCAGCTTGTTTTTAATCCCTAGGAGCTGTTTTCAAAGTTACTTTTGAGAAATTTGACTCCACTGAGCCTATAATGTTCTTTTATTAAATTAATTTTGGTGTTTAAATGCTTGAAAAATTAATACCCTTTCTATATTTGTTTGCTTTTAGTGCTAATTTGATAAATTAAAAACACTATGAAATTGCATGAAATTAATTAAAATGAAATTAAGTTATCGATAATTTTCTAATTGATTATTAGTAAGTTGTATGAATCTTATTTTAATTTATTAGTAATTATATAGTTGATTGTTATATAAATATTATTATATATTATTATAAACAAATGAAAGTAGTATTGTATGAATTTTTATGAATTTATTGAGAATAATTGTATATAGTTTTATTACCGTTTTGATTAAATAACAAATTAATTATTTATATGTTTTTCTTAAATATACATATTTGTATATATGTATAATTATAATAAATCAAATAGAACTTTTAATGGAGTAAAACTATTTATGTCATTTTCTTTTGACATGTGTGTCTGTGTAAGTTTCCATTATATAATTGAATTTAATTGAAGTATTTTCATGAATATTATTATAAGCAATAATTAATATGAAATATGAATTTAGATAATTAATGAATTTCCTTATATATGATGAGATTATATTTTTTACATGAGTTTCAAGTTGTTTTTAATTGAGAGTTAAAAATAACTATTTTTATAAAGAATTTTAATGATTTTTAATTATTGAACATAAATATATGAGTAAAGTGATAATTATATGAGTTGAAAATGAGTATAAAATTTGAATTGTGAAATAAGAACATGAGATTGAGAAATTCAATAGTGAAACATTTGGTCAAAGAGAAGCATATATTGTTTGAAAGTTATAAAAAGTATGCGGATAAATTAATGTATATGTGATAAACTTGTACTGATTAGTGGTTAGTGAGGTTATATTAAGTTAGGTCTTAAATTGAGTATTAGGGTTATAAACTAAGGAATTAACTTAAGGATTAGTTTACTCTAAATAATGAGTACTAATATGCCATATATGATTTGGATGGGCAATGATTAATGTAGAGCCAAGAAGAAATCAAGAAAAGGAAGGGGAAACGTGAAGTAGAGGATCATCAATTCTGTCTATGCTAAAAATTAGGCGACGAGTTGAGTAAATAATTTACTAATATTATATGTGCATACCATTGCATTCCACGATAATTGTAAACTCTTTGAGTATGAATAATCCTAAATTTATTGATAATTATCGAACCCATTCGTTCCTTGAAAACCCTAGCTATTTTATGTTTTTTAATTGATTAAACCCTAAATTCATTACTACAAGTTACTGCTAGGGTTTCTTGTTGACATTATTCATTTCATTATTGACCTGACATGAATCGCACTTTTGAATTCATATGATATTGAAATGAGCCAATATGTCTATTGTTACCTGAATTTTTCTAAATGATATACGTCTATGAAATAAATGTGATTTAATTTGCAAAGCAAAAATCTCCCGTTGATGTGGGTAAACATTAGACCTTGTGCATATGGTAAAACCCGCGGATAAGGTGTACGCATCCGGATCTTAGCTAGGAAGGGTTTGATGGTCCTAACTGTAAGAACTGATCAGTCTTACGCTTTATATGTGGGAGTAAGCAAGACATAAACCGCTACTTTATCTTTATATGTGGGAAGCACTCTACTTCTAAACTCTTTGATTTCTTCTAAAAATGTATAAGTTCCATAATTGCCATACTATTATGAGCCATTTGTTATCTATATCCTTTATCGTTCTTTCTTTTGCCCTATATTATATTAGTAGATTATTTGCTCACTGAGAATTTTTTCACTTCGTGGTTGTTAATATTCTTACAGGTGATTAGAAGATATGAGCAAGGTAAATCTCAAGTATCCTCTTCCACTTGAGAATTTTTGAGCTAATAAGATATAAGTTGATCTCTTTTATTTGCAATGTTCATGTAATTTAAAGTCCACTCTAGAGCTCCATGGTCATTATGGGTTGTAATATTTGAATATGAATTGTTTTAATTAATAAGTATGAAATTATATCTAATAGTTGCTATAGTATAAGTATAAGACTAATACATTATGAGTAAATAATTGATACATGATGAGTTAAAAATTGATATATGTTGAGACCAAGATGATCGTCAAATATTGATAAAAATTTTTGATTAGTGTTTCATGGGAGATGACATTGGGAGGATTTGTATTGGTATGAGGATATGAAATTACATATGAAGTTGAGGGAATAAGGAATTATTATTTAAAGTGTTAATTTCATTGCAGGTTGTGTATCTTAGGGTATATGATATGTATAACCGGCACTCTGCCGGATTTTCATTGGAATAGTGGTGGTGAGTGTATTCTACGGGTGTTCGGTGCCTTAGCGGTTACCTATACCCTAGAACAGTCATGACTCCATAGTTGGGTACATGTTTGCTTAATGGTGTTTAGTTGAAAACAAAACTTTCCATTCCGCTAAGTGGTTTGCGCACACTTTTAAAGAAATAGGAAATAAGACACGAGGCAAACTTTTACTTGGTATGTACATTACCAAAATCATGGGCTATTTCCAGGTACTTTAAGAATCAGACAAGGAATATATCATTCATATTACTCCAAGGGACTCTTTTGACATGGCAACCTTTTGGGATATGAAGATTGCCTATAAGAATCCTAAAACAAAGAAATGGAGACTTGTTCAAGAGGAGGATTCAAGTGCGGATAAGGGTGATAACTTTAAGAATGATGAGGATACGGAGATTGATGCTATGGTTGAGGGTTCTAGCCCTTCTAGGTGTAAGAGGAGACGCGAGCCTACTTCCCATCCTATTGCTTGTACACCTGCCTTTATGGATTCTTCATCCGCGTCTATGCTCAGTTAGATTTTTGCCAGATTTGAGCTTTATGAATAGAGTGTGATGAGGAGGCTTGATTCTTTTGAGTATACTATGACCGAGCAATTTGGTGCTATGGGACGACATTTGGATGCCCTAGAGGATTTACATCACACAATTGTATAGGATTTTCGTACTTTGCGGGGAGACTTAAATTTTGGTTCCACTCCTGTGGATCTTTTCTTCGGTCCCTCAGACGATCCACCTCTACCACCACAGCCCTAGTTCCTTGGCTCTTGATTTCATGATCTTATGGATTGATTGTAGTTTGTTTTACTTGGGCACATTTTGCTTAATGTTTGTTTTGTTTAATGTTTTTATTTTGATATATTTTGGAACTTATTTATTCCTTTATTCTTGAACTATGAGGATGCACTTTATTCTTGATCTTCTTGCCTTTGACTATGTTGATTGGCTCATATTTGTTATATATATTTATTTGCTTGCATATATGGGTTCATGCTTTCATTGTTAGTTCTCTTCCCTTTTTGATTTTGACAAAAAGGGGGAGAATACTTGATATGCTTATGTTAAGGGGAAGAAGCATATATTAAAGGAGAGTTTTTAAATTTGCTTTTATTAAGGGGGAGTTTTTAAATTTGCTTATTATTTTGGGTTGTTGGATTAATTGAACTTAGTTTTTTCATCATAAATAAGGAGGAGATTGTTGTTCCCATGCACATTTTGATGATACCAGAACTTAGTTTAATTAAGCAAAAAAATTATTAGAGCAAATGAATGGTTCGATTGTAAGTATATATTTCATATTTATTGTTCACAGGATGTAACGAGCGTTACCATATGCTCACCCCTATTACAATCCAATTATTGTAATGTGTTCTTTAAGCTTATAGGTCTTCGCATCCATTAAGAATTCCTTATTGTCGTTATGAAGATATCATCTTCGTTAGATAAGCCAAGTCACCATCCTCATCAGTCGAGCCATATCATCCTCGTCAGACAAACCAAGTCACTTTCCTCATCAATCAAACAAGGTAAAGTTCACGGGCATTACTCTTCTTTCACGACCGTTACCTAATTCAAGAAAATCAAACATAAGTAAAATTCACTTCCGTTACTATTCTTCATAGGCCTTACCAAATCCATAATGGGCATTACAATCATGTTACGACCGTTACCATCTAAAGAACAAGATGAAGGATGGGGCTGAGACTTTGGCCTTATCACTTGATATCATGTGGATGGGCTAACGGAGAGTGGGTTAGGGCTTTAGCCTCCCACATCGGTAGTATAGTGTGTGTGTGTATGGGATATAAGGGATAGCGTGCCTCTTTAAAATTGCCATGGTTTTGAGGTGTATACATATCCCTTCCCTGTTCCTGTGTGTGTGTTTATATATTTCAAAAAAAAAAAAAAAAAAGAACAAGATGAAGGATGCAAATAGAGCTTTGAATTCACTCCTGTTACCAACAACTTCACGAGCATTACAAAAGACGAGTAACGACCGTTAGACTCTATTTACAGGCGTTACCTGTATCTTTTAGGTAGAATCTGGAAAGATTTCTAGCCATTGAAAGTGATGTAGGAATTAGTGAAACTCATTTTCAGAGCCCAACAGTCATATTTTTTCAAATCTTATATATATGTGATGGCTCAAAATAAAGCCTAAGAGATTTCCATGCTATTTTGAGTGATGAAAGTCAAATCTTAGCTTCATATTCTCAAGTGAAAATTATACTCTGTTTTAGAACACTTGTCCATTTAACTCATATTCTTGAAGTGTTCTTGTTGTAATAGCTAGTGTACTTCAATCCATCATTTGTACTAGCTTTTAGATAGTTTTGAGTGACTATAAACACTATAAATATCTTGTATCTTGTAAGAATTGGGTGAAATCCCATTAAACTATTGTAAAGGGAGCAATCCCAGATCACTATGTGTGCAAAAACTTTGGGCACAATCCCGGATCACTAGTGGAACCCTAAATCATTTATTTAGGAAAAGTGGACGCAAGAGAAGAGATTAACTCTGAACCACTATAAAATTGGCTAAGCTTTCTCTTATCCCTTCTCTATTTATCTTATTTATTTTGACTTTGCTAGTAAATTGCATTTAGGGTGAAAGATTGCAGAAATTTTAAATTCCTATTCATCCTCCCTCTAGGAATTGCCATGCTAGGGTTTAACACCAAGTACAATTTTGATAGAAATCAAAAATTGAATTAGTTAAATGACATCGTTGGGAAAGAGGAATTGCCATCTGATCAGCAACTGTGGGAAGGATCCATTCGTCAATCCAAAAATTAAGAGAACTATGCTCACCATAAAGCCATTTGATGGAGGATCGAAGACTGCCAAATAAGAGCTTAATAGATGACCAAATAGAAGAATTAAAATAGCTAGCTTTTGGAAGTCCCAAAGTTGTGAGAAATTGCTACCGAAGCAAGCTCATGAGGAAGCTTCGACGAGATATAAAACTTAATGTTAACTTGCTAAGCATGAAAATATTAAGGAGCTCCAAACTCTTCATCCCTAGCCCTCTTTCCTTAATTGGTAAGCAACAAATTCTCCATGGCACAGAGACCAATTTCCTATCCACCATCGAGCTAGTCCATAAGAAGTTTTAGATGCACTTCTCCATATGCATAAGAAGATTTTTTGGCCATTTGTATACTGCAAACGAATGTAAAATATAGCTTAGCAAAACAGAATTAATCAACGTCAACCTGCCTGCCATAGAAAGAGAATGTATAACATCCCTAGGTCGTTAGAGACTTGGAGGTAATTTGGAACTAAGTTAGATGGTGGAATTGAAGGAGAAAATAGAAGGAAAATGTTCATAATCTTAAATTAAGCATGAGTTTGGTAATCGATATACTAAGCATAAAACCAACGGACTCCGACTCTGCAATTTTTCATCGATATCGATTCAAGGGAAATTCATGGAAATATTATTAAATATGATATTGGAACCATAAATATAGTATTAAAAATATTAATAGACAGTAATAACATAGTTTAGAACAAAAAAGGTAGAAAATATGAAGTTAGAAACCAAAGTCCTAAAAAGGATACGGGGTTTGGAAATCGAGGCTTTTAGAATGAATTGACAAAATCCAACCCTGGAATGGATTTTTATAGTTTATTTGGATAATTTGGGCAAATATGAGGATGTTAGAAGTGATGAAACTCGAAAATGAAGTTGAAGTTAAGCATAGAACAAATCTAAGTAAAATCAGTACGCTGCACGCGTAACTGACGAATTTCGATTTTCAGAATTTTAGAAAATTCTAGCCTAAGGAAAATTGATGAGAAAAGGATTGAAAATTATATTATAAACCTAAATTAGTGATTAAAAATATTATTAGATAATAATAGAGCCATTAAGGATTAAAAATGGCAATTTTGTAAAAATTAAGAAATGATGACATCATATGTTGATTATTTATCACCCAAATAAAAAAAATGAAAAAATAAAAATAAAAATGGCCATAAAATCTGATGGAAAAGTGGAGGATAGAGATTGGGCCAAAATTTCATGTGAATTAAATAAATAAAAAGAAAAAGAAAAATATATAGATAGGTAAGATGAGAAGATAAGTTTCATCTTCTCATTTCTATCAACTTTCTTACAAAAGAAAGGAAAGAGAGAAAGAAAGAGAGTAAAGGAAAGAAGAAGAAGAAGAAGGAAATAAGTTTTAAGGTAAGAACCTGAATTAATTCAATTATTTTCATCTTTATATATATATGTGTGTTGTATGATGATGTTAATTGTGATATTGTGATGGTTGATTATGTGGTTATGATTAATAAATTGGGAGTTGGAGAAAAGAGATTTTGAAGTTGAGAAAAGAGGAATTGATAAGGGAAAAAGACCTAACTAAGGTAGTTTTGGTGGAAATAAGTAATAAATGAAAGAATTAAGTGAAAGAAGTAAGAAACTAAAGGAGACATATTTCGGATTTGGAAAGTCCTAAAACTTGAGAGGGAAAATTGAATCACTTGGAGTACGAATTTGAAGAAAGTAAAAACATAAAAATTATATCTTGATGTCTTTTGTTTATTTCTCTAGAAGTAAGTTTAAGCTAACTCTTGTTATTTTTGGAGATATAGGAAGGAAAAAGAAACTACATCCTGCAGAGTACCGTGGGATTTTAGAAAGTTTGAGGCTATTTTCGAGTATTTTAGGATAGGAATTTGAAGATTACTAAAAAATAAGAAATGAACCTTGATATGTCTTATAGATGATATAAAAATTTCAGAGAAAAACTCCAAGTATGTTGGGAGATATATGGAAATTTCCAAACTGTAATAGGGTAACTGGATAGACAGAATTTTTGATATTAACTTTTAAGTTGGATGACATTCGAGGTAGAATAAAGTTGAGGTCAAAACTAGTGAAATGTACCATTATGAGTCTAGTTTCATTGAAAAAATAAATTATATCAAATGGAGTTTTTTAGCTTGAGTTATAGACAAAAGAGTGTACTGAATTCTTGTGAAACCTAGGATTCAGAATCTATGATAATTTAGAAAATAACTTTTGGAGAACTAAACTTAGAAAGTGATGGAGGGAAAATGTGTTAGGAGTGACCAGATTTGGAATTGAATCAATTAGAGTATAGATTAGCATCAAAATTACAAATATGAGTTAATCTTCTAAGTTAATAAGTTAATAAATATAATTATATGAAATAACTTTTATGTAAATATTTTGTAATTTGTAGAAAGTGAAGAGGAATTGCAAGAGAGTGAATTTGGTGACAAAAATAATTGAAAAAGAGTATCAGTATTTTGGAGCTTAACTAGAAATGTGAGTATATATTAAATTTCCCGGCACATTCCCATTTCATTTTAAATATGTGAATTGTATTTGATTATGTGATCTTGAAATTGATAAATTACCTTTGTTACTTCGAACCCTAATTGATTCTCTATATGTAAAAATGTTCTATTTAATTTGAACCTTGACTTAAGCCAAAAATCAGAAACTCCCGTTCTTCGGTGTAGGGATCACCGAACTCTGTGCACAGTGACTTGTACCTTGCTAGGAGGTATTTGAATGCCTAGCCCTAAGGTCTAGCTAACCTTGTGTTACAATTTGTCATTGGAAATCTGTGGTTCCGCAGTACTATAATGGGAATGTGAATAAAGTTCACATTAAATTGGTAATAATTTCTGCTAAACCCTCAATTGTATTGAACTGGAAATTCGTTAACTGTTTATTGTGATAACCCATTAAGTCAATGATTATATTCATGCATACAAATTGTTGTGCCCGGTTATTTATTATATATTCACTGAGATTTAAATCTCACCCCTTTTCCCTTATTTTTTTTTTCAGGTTAGTGGATCTACAACGCAAGTATCCTACTTCACTTGCTGCTGACATATATTTTGCACTGGTTATGTAAATATAATCTAGAAGCGTATAATAGATATATGTAAATGTGACAGTATATGATGATGTATAGTGGTATTATCTAGTGTCTCCATGGTACATAATCTAATATAAGTGTGATATAGTATATGTATATAAATGGCTGAACTGAATATAATAAATTCAAACTAGGAGTGTGTAATGGTGATTGGGTGAGTACTTGTGCCTTAAATGGAGTTAAGAATATAAAGTGGTAATATTATGAGTGAATTATTCCTTATAGGTTTGATCTTGGGAATGGTAATTGTGATGTCGGCATACCGCTAGAGCTATAGTGACGATCTAAAATTAGTTGGGTTCTACAGGTTTTCGGTGGCCTTAGGCCTACCCATGCTCTAGGACCGTCCATCTCAAAAGTGGGATGTGACAAAGTGGTATCAGAGCTTAAGCATTTTATACAAATGTAACTGGTAATCTTAAGTAATACCATGGAGTTTAGGGTACTTCTTGTCATTTTGTCTATCCTTAGGATTAAATCTGCGAAGTTAGTATAAAATTTGATATTCTTGTGTATGTATGTGTAAAATATGGATGATTAAAAAGAAGTCCTTGTAATAACTATTTGTTGGATACTTATAAAATCAATAGATTTATTGTTTATGAGAAGCTTTATGTGATGTGATTAGCTATAAGGATATGTTGGATTCTTGTGAATATAGAGGTATAAAGATTGTATGGGATTTCCCTACTACTATTAAGCTTATCAATAGGAATTGGAAGATAGATACTATTTTGCGTATGTTTTAAAATAATAATAATAATATGTGAAATTACCTAGAATATGATAATAAGTATGAGTAAAGAAAGAAAAAAAAAAAAGCTTCTATTGAAACTTTCGTATAAGTCCTGAGAAGAAGGAATAAGAAAATAGTTAGATAGGATATGTGTGATAATGAGATAAGCCTTACAAGTGAAGTGATTGGAAGTAGAGCTGAAAAGGACAGAAATGATAACAAGTTGAACGCAAAAAGGATATAAGAAGAATAAGTGGAAATAAAGTTTAGTTGAATGAATGAATTTAGTTCAAGTGAGATATTTGATATCGAGGACAAATTGATGTTAAGACAATATTTAATAAGTAAAGGTGAATGTATAAAGATAGTCAAAGTTTAATGATAATAAGTTTACGAGATAGTAGGTTAAGGTCATAAGTTTTGTATAAGAAATTCATGATCTATGAGACATGTGTACTAAAT
>CATKHJ010134800.1:0-13465 GCA_949750685.1 Vernicia montana | reverse complement strand
ACAGGAACTTGGTGAAACTTTTTGGCTACTGCAGGACGCGAGGAGAGCTCCTCTTGGTCTACGATTATATGCCTAATGGTAGCCTCGACAAGTTTTTATTTACCAATGAAAAGCCAGCCCTTAATTGGTGTCAAAGATTTCGAATCCTCAAAGGAGTGGCATCTGGCTTACTTTACCTCCATGAGGAGTGGGAACAAGTTGTTCTGCATAGAGACATAAAAGCTAGTAATGTCCTGTTAGATGCTGCTTTAAATGGACGACTAGGAGACTTTGGCCTCGCTAGACTATATGATCATGGTTCCAATCCTCAAACCACCCATGTGGTTGGAACTGTGGGTTATCTAGCTCCAGAGCTTACTAGATTTGGAAAGGCAACCACTAGCACTGATGTGTTTGCTTTTGGGGCTTTTCTGCTTGAGGTGGCTTGTGGAAGGAGGCCTATAGAGCTTCTAGGACTTCCTGAAGAAGTAAATTTGGTAGATTGGGTCATTGAGTGTTGGAAAAGACGGACTATTCTTGATGCCAGTGATCCTAGATTGGAAGGAAATTTTGTGAGAGAAGAAATGGAGTTGGTTTTGAAACTAGGCCTATTCTGTTCACATTCTGTGCCAATAATGAGACCTAGCATGAGGCAAGTGATGCAGTATTTGGATGGTGATACTACTCTGCCAGAAATACCACTAGAAAGTGCTGCTAGTAGTACATTCATAACAAGTAATGAAGTATCTGATATTGCAATGTCATTTCCTTCCTCTGTTGGGAATGGATCTGGCCGTTCCTTCTCTAGCATTGATTCAATTCTCACTGGAGGTCGTTGAATCAGTAACATATCATGCAACATATCATGCAATGAGTTGAGTACAATACATCCTGAAGCTTTCAACAAATTAACTGGTAGCATGCAAAACTTATAGCTAAATCATGGTGGAGTGGTGGAGAAGAAACTTGGGAAGAATATATCATCAGAATTCCTGTTGTGTAAGTTTCTGAAATTTATATGATAGACTACTTAGCAGTACAGAAAGCATATTACCTCAAAAGCTAGACATAGATTGTCAATCCTTCCTAGATGGTGGCTCAAACTTCGTCACAGAAGGGATATCATAACGGTTAGGGAACCACGGATTCACTCGTTGGCTGGCTTGCCTGCATCCCATAATCCTAGGAGATTAAACTTGCAACAATGCAAGATGTCGAAGTTCCACATACTTGGAATATTTGACATCTCAAAATGTATTATCAATAGAAATATTAAAAGTCTTTCTTCCAAAATAAAATTTGGTATCTTTAAACTTAAAGAATTAGCTCTCTGTTGAGAGAGTAAAAGACCTAGGAAATGCTAGGCGAAAGACCGCGAGGCAGCTCTTTGCTGAGAGAGTAAAAGACCTAGAAAATGCTAGGCAAAAGACTGTGAGGTAGCTCTCTGTTGAGAGAGTAAAAGACCTCGGAAATGCTAAGCCAAAGACCACGAGGAAGCTCTCTGTTGAGAGAAGTAAAAGACCTAGGAAATGGTAGGCGAAAGACCGCGAGGCAGCTCTCTGTTGAGAAAGTAAAAGACCTAAGAAATGCTAGGTGAAAGACCGCGAGGCAGCTCTCTATTGAGAGAGTAAAAGACCTAGAAAATACTAGGCGAAAGATTGCGAAGCAGCTCTCTGTTGAGAGAGTAAAAAGACCTAGGGAAAGCTAAGTGAAAGACCGCGAGGCGACTCTCTCTTGAGGAAGTGAAAAACATAGCTACTGATAGTTAAAAGACCAAGGAATAACTCTCTATTAAAAGGACATAGTAAGCAAGTCGCAAGACAATTTTTCAAAGGAAATAAAAGTCTAGTAAAAGGCCAGGCAGAAGTCCAAAAATACAAATGCTTAGTTAAAAATCAGCACCTCGCAAACAAGTCAATATGAGGCAAGACAAAGAAGACAACTAAGCAATTCGTGACAAGGAGAAGCTTGGCAAAGATAAAAGATCAAAGCTAAAAGTATACTTCAAAGAAATAAAAGTCCAATGTAAGCAAAATATAGAAGAAAATAAATAATGGGATAAAAATTAATAAGAAACAAAATGTATATTTGTATTAATTGTTGAATTGATTAAAAAAAAAAAGTATGCAAATATCAAGAAGTAGGAGGCTATGAGTTCGGAGCAGTTGGAGGAGTCAAAGTGGAAACAAGGCGAACTGAACTGGACGAAGCAGGTGACGAGGCTGAGCTAGTTGGGATGAATATCCACTTCGGTACATAGGCAAGGACTTTGGGGAATTTAGCAGCACAAGCATCAATAGCCATATTATAGCAATTTATGGCTCTTGCTCTAGAATCCAAGGCCAGTCGACGCTTGTATTCAGAAGAATTTAGGACATTCAGCCTTCTCCTCTTCAGCCTTCTTACAAGACATTCAGAACTGTTAAGCTTAACCTTAAGGTCTTCAATTTGCTTCTCAGCGACCTCGAAGTTCTTCATCAATACAGAATAGTCCCTAGCTTGCTCCTTGAGATCAAACATTTCAGCCTTCAATTTTTTAGCTTCGGATCATAGCTCTTCTATGACCTTTTGACGATCTAGGAGGTCTGAATCCTTACTTTTGATCTCAGCTTCAAGATCCGTTAGCTTGGCATTCAAATTCGCTGATAATTTCTCTAAGTCGTCCGATTTTTGTGTAAAAAGACCTTTATAGTGGTCTCTTTCCCCTGCTAACCTCCTGACTTTAGTTCGCAAAACCTCTAGTTTATTTAGGTCCACTTGTTTCTTTTGCTCCTCCTCTAGAGCAGCTCGCAAGGAAACGATCTCAGAATTCAACTTTCCTGCCACCTCTTGGCTAGAAGAATGAAGGGTTGAAATGGCAGCGTTCTGCTTATTGATTATATCTTGGTTTGAAGAGAAAGCCCTTCATACCACCGATCGGTACCGGGCAAATTCTATCAGTTTCTGTCCTAGTTATTTATTGAGCTTTGTTAACTAAAAAACAAAGCAAGAACGAATGAAAATTAGAAAAGAGGGAGGAAAGGAAGTAACAAAATAAAAACAAAGAATATAAATATGTATGGATACCTCGTCAAGAGTTGAATCAGAATCTAATAAGAGCTGCTCAGGGAAAGCAGGCTCTAAAGTTAGGGTGACCTCGGGCTCGGCTCACTCAACAGGAAACGAAGTGCCCTCATCGAAGGCTTCACCTCGAGGTAATAATTCCCTAGGATCTGTCTAAGGGATTGGGTCTCTTGTTTCGACTCCATCTGCCCCGATTTCCAGAGTAACCTCAGCCTCGATCTCTTCAACATCAGGGACTTGTTCAGTGCCTAGGTCCCTGTCAACTGCTCTTTTTTCTTCCCCCTTCTCAGCATTTATTGAAGGGGCAGTCCGTCATCTATGCCAGCTTCAAAAAAAAGGTCAAGATCAAAGATGGGAATGGCGGATGAAGGAACAAAGGTGTCAGCTCGTTCCATTTGGTCCATAAAATCTTCCATGGAAACGAGCTGTAAAGGTAAAACTACATAAGTTGTTTGCTCCGAATTCTCAATGGCTGAAAAATGAGAAATCAAAATTTAGTAAAAGTATAAAAATAGTTTGCAAATAGAAATAAGTAAAAAACTTGCTAAATTGAAGAGATCATCACAGGAAAATGTTGGATGAGTCCCGCGATGAACAAAAACATACCTAGCTTTGTTTCAGGCTCAGGAGAAGGCTCACGAGGTGAGGCAGTCTCTAGAAAAGGACAAATAACCTCATCAATAATTTTAGGCACTGGCACCCCCTCGCGTCCACTATCAGATAAAAAAGCCTATTGCTAAAAAGTACATCTCTATAAGAATCAGAAGCGAAAGATGCAGAAGAGTCACATGTAGATTTACGGACAAATTTAGAGATAGTGAGGGTATCCTCACCATCACTGGAATCCAGAACGGTAATAAGTGGACCTTTGGGAAGGATGGGAACCGCTACTAAAGTAGCTTCAGCTGTTGGCTTCACTGCCGAAGTAGTCTTAATAGTTGTTTTGGTTTTTAAAGAGCTGACAGTCACTGCTTTCACCAGTCTTCTACTTTTCTTAGGAATATGCTTAATTTGGGGAGAGGATGCCTTCCTCTTCTCCCCAACAGATGATTCAGCGCCCCAATCAGTAGCAATGGCAGAGCTCGCATATTCGCTCCACCAAGAGAGGAAGAAAAGAAGCTTCATTATAGGGAAGAGGAGTCAGGCCTCTAGACAGATCGTGAATCTTTTTGTAAGTATTATCATTGTTAGTGATCCAAACTGCAAAACAAAGAAAGAAAATATATTAAAAAGCTCGCCCTATAAAAAAGACAACAAAGTAAAAAAAAAAAAAAAAAAAGGTGAAAACTCACCCCTAATTTCTATAATGACGAGACGCATAGTCTTACCTCGGGCATCTTTGATTTGAGAGGCACAATCAAGCTTCCCCATGTCGTAGGAGCAGTTGTCTTTTATAAAGGTCTCCATAGCAATGATTTCTTCAAGCAACAAATTCATAAGGATATTTGGAAGACCGTAAATTGCAGGAACTTGGAGAGCCCCTCTAAAACCAAAACCTTCACCACCTCGGTATTTTTCTTTGACCACCACAGTGTGCCAGTTGTTCACCTTGTTTGATTTGTTGATGAAGAGGGTTTGCCCAAGCTTTGAACCGGTGCACCATACCCGTCTGTCGCCAGAGCGAATGAATTTGAAAAAGCATTGGAACATCTTCGTAGTGGGGCGAAGTCCCAAAGCTTTACAGACTACTTCGAATTGATACAGGTCTTAAATATAGTTCAGTGAGAGCATCATGGGGTTGATACAGAAGTAGTTAAAGCATTCCACTAAAAAAGCGGATAGAGGAAATAGAAGACCCGCTTCTATTTGATGATAAAAAAAAAAAAAAAAAAAGATAATATGATCATTATCTTTAGTCATCTCCATGGCATTTGGGATGTTAGGGTTATGTGAACCCTCAATTTTGCACCCTCACAATGCTGCCGCAACTTGACACTTACTAAAATTAGTACGCTACGTAGAGCAGGTAGGGCAGTGCCCCCGAAAGGAAAATGATTTATTTCTTCCAGCACAGATCAACATTACCTTTTCGATCATGACCAAATTTTTTGTACCAGACAGCACTTTCCCAAAACTGACCAGATTTTTTGTACCAGACAGCACTTTTCCAAAACTGACCAGATTTTTTCCAAAACTGACTATCAATCTGTCCAATAATTAATTTCGGATCCACCGCCACTAACTTGTAATTTTTTAGACTTCAGAATATTCCAAAAACTGACCTGAAAGCCCCGAAAACTGACCTGAAAACTCTGAAAACTAAGCCAGTTGATGGACAGGCACAGAAATCAAGTGGCCACGAAGACATCCGTGAGATGAGCCCGCTGCTCTGCAGAAAGACTGCGCAAGTCCTCGAGGCATTCTTGCGGTAGCCGCGAGATGGCCTCGCGGACACATCGGGATCACCGCGGCTGCAGTGGACGGTCTCGGCATCCGTGCAGACGTACTGACACGCGCCATACTGACACATGTCAGACGCGTCAGTATGACGCTAGCACGTTAGCGAGGTACACTCGTGGAGCCGCCAGCATCGCTCGCGTGTCCGTGAGGAGCTTTGGCGGCCGTCCGCGAGCTTCTCTCGCGGACAACACCGTGTGCACAGAAATGTCCTTTTTGCCCCTGTTTCAAATTAATTTTTCAAGCCCTTTTTGGTCTTTTCACCCATTTTCATTTCCTATAAATAGCCTTTCCATTTTTCATTTCAATACATATCAAGAGTTAGTATCGAATTTTCTACTGCTCTCTCTCTCTCTCTCTCTTAATTAATTAAACTCTCTTTGATTTTAATTAATTAATTCTAATTTATCCTTCACTCAATTCGATTAATTAATCCTTTTAATTAATCACTTTAGTTAATTAATTATTTTAATTAATAAAAATTGAGTAATCAATCATTTTAAATTAATATTCCTTAAGGTTAATTTAATCCAATCCACCTCTCTGAAACGGAACTCCGATCCGGTAAAACCCTCCACACAAAAATCCCAAAAAAGAAGGTATAATCCATTGCCCTCATTTAAACCCTAAATCAAATCAATCAGATTAAATATTACTGATCTTAAACTCTTCCACCTTACCGTGGAACGAACTACGTGGGTTTTGATCCCCATCCATTGGGGTACGTAGGCACACTTGGAATCTAAATCCAAATCTCAATCAATCCCCTTCCCCTTTTATTTTAATTTATGCTTTCTTGTAAATTTTAATTACTGCAATTAGTTAATTACTTACTCTTTACTTTTTCCATACATTCATAATTATACCATGTTCATGCATTATAATCGTCATTAATACTTGATATCCATGAAATCAATTTTCAAAGTCAAATTAAACTTAAAAGTCAAATCGAGATTATTTAAAACAAAAAACCTAGTCCTCGAGCTCAACCTGATTCGAAGACTAGTAACTTTATTCTTGGATAAATTAATCAAAGATTAATGAATTGAAGTCAAATTGGGTTTTTCCTTAATTTTTCTATTTAAATAAAATAGGGTGGTGACTCCTGAATCCTTTCAAAATCAAATTAATTTTCCGAAGCGATAGCCGCTTCCAATCATGAGCACCGAAACTCGTATCTTAACTCCCTTAAAAATCGCTCCCCTTTCCTAAAGGTATTTTTTTTCTTGAGCGAGGGAAGGGGCTTTCGGGCGAGAACTCACAGGTTAACATAGATTCTGTCAGAAGATTTGGGGAAGTCCACTGCAAATTTCTCTTGGTCTTCCAAATTTTCAGCAAAACCGCTCAAATTCGAATTCTTTAAAGTGGAGGCAACATCTCCCCAAATGTTTTCTAAATATGTTCTAATGTTGTGGTAAGAATTTTCGTCTTTTTTAGGAGCCATTGCGATATGAAATAAAAAAATAAAAATAAAAAAAGAGAAATGAGAGTAAAAGAATGCTGAGAAAGCTGAGAGAGGAAATGATTTCTGATAGATTGAAAATGCAAGAAGCTTCAAGAAGTGGGGAAGACAGGGTTTTTATAGAAAAATATAACCTAGAAAAATGCGCTGGGTAATTATTTCAAAAAACTGAAAAGGTGGCAGAGATGAAGTGTGACTCTAAGACTTCATGGCCATGATCAGGCCACGTAATAAAAAGGGTACTTTAGCATTAAATGCCTAAATTTTGTCAGGCGCGGAGAGATATGCCATAGACTTTCAAAATTCTTGAACGAAGTAAAAGGTCTCAAACAAAGGCAAATGGATACTGAATTGGACTAAACAAGATCGCTGAATGTTAGTTGTTTAACCAAATTGTTTCTACTAAAGTTCACGAGAGTTCTAACTTCGCTGAAACATGGGAGGCCTTTGATAAGGGATAAATAATACCGAACTAGATCATAAAGAATAATGGGCCAAGCCCAACCCAATATGACTAAAAATCTAAAGATTAGAAGGACAAGATCAATATTATCATCAATCCGGTTCCTGATCCGAAGTAGAAACATACAAAAAGTCATCCCTATCCGACTTATTCTAGGAATCCGTACTCGATCCATGTAAGGACTCATAATCTATAAATACTTTTGAAAATCAACTTTCACAGATATATACACATATACTCTGATAACATACAAGAATTCTCATAGAGCTTAATGAAATAGAGTGCTTCACCAAAATTGTAGGTCGCACCAACTCAAAATCAACTCATCGAAAATTGAACTATTCTACCTCGACTATAATCATCTTCATCAATCATTATTTTCTTTTTCATCCAGTTAACTTCATTGATACCAGATTTTAAGTAGCACTTGACCCTTTTTACATTTCATACTAGATTGGTTAAACTAGGAAAAGTTAGAGAAACACCAGAATTAAGGCAGTGAGTCCTACATGTAAGGAGAATTTCATGCCTTTTAGTTCTCCTAAAAGGTTAGGCCTTTTCTGATGGTTGAGAATTTATCTTTAAATGCTAGCTAATACCTAAATTGGGTTTCAGTAAGATTTTCCAAAAACTTTAGGATAAATCTAATTGCAAATTGATGTACATAGAAAATCTGCAATCGGGTAGACAAGGAAGCAACCAAGAAGAGCTCCATTAAGAGAACCACTAACCTACACAGCTGATAGGTTGAACCATGTTGTCCCACTGAGCTTAGGTGACTGGAAATTTAAAAGATGAACAAAAGAAATTAAATTTACCAAAGACAGATTATTATATGAATATTGAGCCAAAATTATGTTCTGAAATGAAAGGTGCATTGTAAAATTATAAGAAAAACCACCAAATCACCTTCAATGATATGGTAACACCAGAACTGGCACCAATGTCATACCCAAATAGCAGGGAACAAAAACCTAAAATTCCATTAACCAAATTACTTTGAGACAGTTATTGCACCAATAGACAAAACCCACATTCCGTGAATGCTATTTTTTCCCCCAAAGATATTATATACAATGCATTATCATTTACAAATGTAAGTGCAAATATTACAATCCAAATTGGAAAGGAACAAGAACAAACCTAATAATCCGACAAAAATAAACTCGATCCCGCTTACGAAAGTGGATTGAAAACATGTGACCTCTTGGTCATATGGCTTAGTGTTCACCATTTGGACTAGGCTTCATTGACACAGTGAATACTTCAAAAGCAAAGACAATTTTTATATAAATTATGGCACATAAACGACTTTGTCCCCTACACTTCAATAAATTCCTAATTGATTTACCAGCAAAACCAACAAAATCAAAATCAAACCCAATATCTCAGTCACATTTTAAAAGCATAAAGAACATTATATATATTTCGTACAAATATTTGCCTTCATAACTCTCAACATGAGAAAAGCAGATATCCCATATGGTGTTGGACTTCTTCAATTAGCAACATTCTTGTCATTGCTCTTCATGTGTCACTAGTTGTAGCAATCCATTTCCTCCGAATTCTGCAGGCAAAAATATATAGATGCTCTTCACTAGACTTGAAAGATCTAAAAAAGTGAACAAAAAAAAAATGAACAACAGATTGCCTGAAAAGGAGCTGATTACTAGAGCAGGGTTGTTGGATTCTCTCCTCAAATTCTTCAATCTTCAAGCTAAAAGAAACCTTGTTGAGTAACATGTGAATGAGTTTTAATTAAACTGAAGGAACAAACAAAAATGTTCACCATACAGTCAGTGTATTGTTCCATGAAAGTAGAGTAACTAACCATGTAAATATATAAGTCGAGAAAGCATAAGAATTGCCTCTTAATTTGTGGGACCATTGCTCTGATTTCAGACCTTTTTTAAATCATGTATGTACCAAAACAATAAATTCACAGCATACATATTCAAGAGGGGAAAAATAAAGAAAGGATACATTTACATTTCTATGCTTTTGTTAATAAGAGTTATGAGGGTAGTGGATTAATATTGTGTGATTTTGTTTTTAGAAAAGATTAATGTTGTGTGATTGCTACTTGAGAGATTAAGCTTGCAAATGTGTTTTATTATTATTGATAAAAGTTATGAGATTTACATAGCTCAATTTGGTTTTTTTATTAAATAGATAAAGGTACAAATATACCCCTGATGTTTATCAAAAAGTGCAAATCAATCATTAAAGTTTTCAAGGCGCGGATATAACCCTGACGTTTTTAAAACCAATTATCTTGCCCCATATGTTAACGTCCTCTTCCTTTGGATCCTTTTTTCTGTTTGTGGGGCTCAGTCCCATATGGACTAAAATATTAATAAAATAACAGTTAGGCATATTATTGTTGCATAATTTATTACTTTTCTCTTTCTTCTTCTCTTTTAAATCGTTCCTTTCTCTTTCTCTGTTCTTTCCCAAAATTTTCCTCAATTTTTAAAACCCTAAAAACTCACTTCATTGTCTTTAATCCAAATAGAGAAACAGTAAAATCTGCAATTAATGGCGTCTTCTTCTTCAACTTCATCTGTGCAAAGTGATTTAAGCTCCAACTTGTAGAATATGAGTACGAAGGAGTACTAAAGTACTGTAAATGCCGAATAATGGGAAGAAGACTGAAAGCCCCTAGAAAGACATCATGGAGCCATAAAAATCCAAGAAGATATTTTGGATACTGATTTTGGAATGTAAGTGTAAATTAAATTTTTAATTTGGTTCAGATTTGATTGATGCGATTTATATGGTTTTAATTTTTGCAATTTATAAGATTATGATTTTTTTCAATTTTGGTTTATTGGTAGCCTAATCCTGTGAAGAACAAGTCTTATGGCTACTTTGAATGGTTTGATGGTCCTATGAATGAGAGGGCAACAGTGATATTGAATAAATTGAAAATGAAGAATGAGATGCTAAGGGCTAAAATAATGCACATGGAGAAGAAAGGTAGAGGTTATATTGATGATAAAGTGGGTGATTTATGGGCTGAATTAAGGCAATTAAAGAAAGCTCGTCACAAAAGGGGGAAGAAATTAAAAGTGAAAAAAGATAAAGGACAACAGCTATAGTAGTTGTTGTTGTGTCTTGAATTTTGGTTTGCATTGTAGTTTGGTTGAAATGAAAGTGAAATTGTAATGGCACTTCTTCAATTGTTGTAATTGAATTTCAAAATTTAATGCTGTCACTGCCCAATTTCGTAGCCGCGACGGTCCTAGGGCATGGGTAGGCTTAAGGCCACCGAAAACCCGTAGAACCCTTCTCATCTCGTAATTCTCTTAATATCATAACAATCAACTCACTTATCCCAAGGATCAGAACCTAAACTCATGCTTATATACAAACTCATCTATCTCATCATATCACACACTCATACATTTACATGCTCGTAATCTCATAAACTCATCATGTCTCATACTCGTACATTTACATGCTCATAATCTCATGAACTCATTCATATACAAACACATATAATCTCATAAGCCCATAACTCTTATAAGCAATATATAGGAAATCATCCATACTTGCTATAAAGGCCAAATGATAGCTCTCTCTATATTACACACATAGAGCACTAAAGTATGACAAATACATACAAAAACAATGGAGAAATTACATTGATCAAATAGGTTCTTTAAGGAGGAAAATGCTTGAAGAACCGAGTTGATAAACCTCTAATTTCCTGAAAAATGGAATCACTAATGAGATAAAGCAGTAAGTAAAGAATATACTACCATACTTGTGAGGCTAGGTAGTTCAAGGCTAGCTCACAAGAATGGTAGGTCTCATACTTGACAATAACTTATAACATATTAATTTAGGCTTATATATCTCGTGAAAGAACTCATAATATATAAGAATAAATATGTATATATCTCATGAAAGAACTCATAATATACAAGAATAAACATGCATATATCTCATGAAAGAACTCATAACTCATGTATAGATGGATATAGAAATCAGCTCGTAATACTCGGAGCAGAGGCACTTTAATAGCATGCTCACCTCGTAACAAGAATAGAGGCCGGCTTGGCATACCCTTAGCTCGTAATAAGAGTAAAGGTTGCAATAACATACTCTTGCTCATGATATGTGAAATGGATCAGGTTCCACGTCTAGGACACTGCCCTTCCTAGATAGGGTCAGGATATTACATCCACGTCTAGGACACTGCCCTTCCTAGATAGGGATACGTGAAATGGATCAGGTTCCACGTCTAGGACACTGCCCTTCCTAGATAGGGTCAGGATATTATACCCTATCCACTGGGTTACAATGTGCACAAAGTCTAATGATTAACCCACATTAGTAGGGAATTTCTATACCATTAAGATTATCTCATATAGACAGAATAATTTGGATTTCTCATACTCATAGAAATATATAACAATATTTGGTGCTCATGCTCATAACAGAATAATTAGCAAATGGCTAATTAAAACTCCTGTACTCATGCTCATAGATGTACAACCATATTTGGTACTCATGCTCGTAACGTAATAATTAGCAGATGGCTAATTAATACTCATGTACTCATATTCACAATATATACTCAGATTTGGTGCTCATACTCGTAAAACAATAATTAGCAAATGGCTAATTAAAACTCATACTCATGGTAGCTTGTATAAGAAATTAGGCATTATGCCTTAGGAATTCAAATACAAGCATAGTAGTATATTTTCTACTCATCTTGAATCACAAAGATTGCTCTATCACTCTACCGAAGATCCTCAATCACATCAGACAATAGAGCTCATCACAGTCCTCGTGATCTCCGTACTGACTTCGTAGAGGAACTATACACATAACACATATAGATTATCAATACTCATAACCCATGCTCTAAAAATCTCTATATTCATACTAATCTCATGATTTCTAACTCGATTCCCTTCCCCAAGTACAGATTACAACAATGGAGAAGAAGAATTTAAAGAATGCCGAAGCCCTAACTCACCTCGTAATAAATGCTCTTATAATGGATGAAGAGTTGATTGATTACAACCCTAAATCTTTTGGTAGGAGCAATTAATAAAGCCTTTAAGCTTTTAATGTGAGTGGGTAAGGAATTCTTGAGAGAAAATTAAGTCGGAAGTTCTGATATTTCGTATGAAATGATTTTGGGGAAAAAGAACATATCATATACCATTAATTTAGAGCAAACAAGTAAAGCTAATTAGTTAAGCAAAAAAAATAAAAAAATACCTGAGTAAAAAAGAAATGAGATTTGATACTATAAAATTTCTAAACCACCAAGTCAATCTTGAAGAAATGGAAGAGTAAAAGAGACAATAATGACTGCCCCTGATTATATTACTCGATACGCATGGCTCATGAGTCTAATGAAATAATTTAAATTTTATATAATTTTGAGTATATTTTTTATTATATATCAATTCGAGCTTATTCTAGCATTAATTTAAGATTAACAGATAAATTTATCTAAATTTTAAATATTAAGCGAGTCAAATATTTGAATTGAGCTTGATCATTTTGAATTTTTCATCATGCTCAAATTTGAACATGTTAAAAAAAAAATCTCGAATTAATAGTTAAAATTGAATTTTGAATCTTGAATTTTTTATGTGATAAAGGAGTTGAGCAGACTACCCTAATAAAAAAAATCAGTAAAATAAGTATTGAATGAAACCAATACAAAGAGAGTATCTAAAATGTAAACTCTAATACTCTAAAGCGTATATGAGTTTACACATTATAAAAAAATTAAGAATTATGCTTAGGAGTAAGTAAAACCGAATCGAAATCGAAAAATCAAAATGACTGGTTCGGTTCGGTTCGGTTTATTTATCAAATATAAATTAATAGTAAAAAAAAAACAAGAAGCATAGTATTCTTTAGTGACATAAATATTTGAGGATGGGAGGAAGTTATTTTAAAAAAAAAATAAAAAATAAAAAATAAAATAAAGGAGAAGAAGGATAAAAAAAAACCTAATAATGTAATATTTTATGTAATTATTAATAGTAAAAAAAAAACAAGAAGCATAGTATTCTTTTATAGATATAATTAAATAAGCTATATAAATATATATATATATATAAATA
>CATKHJ010134795.1:0-10536 GCA_949750685.1 Vernicia montana | reverse complement strand
CTTAAGGAATTACATACCAAAATAATATTCTACAGTCATTCGAATAAAATACTACTAATATCATGACCCGTGGAGCTCTAATGAAAGTACGCATATTACATGCCAACAAAATGGCAACAATCCAAAGCGGCAGAGTAATCTCCCAAGTGATGAAAGGTAGCTTGAGAGTGTTACCTTACATGTACCTCTATGATCCTGAAAAGAATATAAACACTACGGGGTGAGATAAATCTCAGTGAGAACACGATATACTAATATGATATGCCGGTAGTTACAAGTAAAATATGAAATGACCAATCTCATGGTATAAGGTATCTTATGATACATATTATTTCATATTTATTAATTTAGCAGAAATCTAATATCGGAAGCAGTATGCTTCCCACATAGTAATAGAGTAGTGGCTAATGCCTTACTTACTCACATCACATAATATCACGTAAGACTGATCAGGTCTCATGGTTAAGACCTCAAACTTTCCCTAGCTAAAGTTCAGATACGCTCACCCTATCCGCGGGTATTTTATCGTGTGCACAGGCCCGATGTATAACCCCACATCAGTCGAGAATTTCTGCTTTCTCATATTCACATATAAACAATATAACTCATGGTATAACAATACGGCATATAAGAAAGATCATGCCTCAATATCCAATTTAGGATTCAATAATAGTTTGAGATATCAATGGTGTTATTATAGGTATGCAACATTAGAAATAGGCCGAAGGCCTTAGATAAGCAATCCTAGTATGAAAAGAGATAGAGATTTTTGGTATGGATATGCAATAGAACATTTACTAAGATTTCAATAAAACTCATAACTTCAATTATGGATGCCCATACAATATTAGCATATCATGAGCTCACATTGGATCCTTAGCTCCTAATGATATCACTAGCAATGAGGATTGGCTTCTCCTCCTTGAACACTTGCCTTTCCTTTATCCTCTACAAATCATCATCATACGAGACATATTACTACATAATCTTAGACTCAAGTACCACTAACCTTGACCTCTCTTTAATCTATCCTTATAGCACTAACTAAGGTTACGCATGTACACATCAACTATCATTCACATTAAGTCATACCATAGAGGTAGACTCATTCTCATACTCATAATCAATTATGGAGCACTAAAGCTCAAATTATACCAAGGCCGAATGGTCTTGGGTAGGCAATACCATTCATCACATAAGTGTCACGCAATTCAATTACTTATTCATCATTCAAATGTACATACATGCTTAAACACATAATCAAATCAATTTATAGTACTTAGACACATTCAACCAAGTCATGGCCGAATGATTCAAGTACCCTCATCTATGTGCATTTGGTCAATTAGACCAATTAGCACCTCATTCAAGTCATGCACATGTAATTGGACTCAATTGCATTATCAATTGCAAGTTAAGTCACTTAATTTGACAAACCTTAATTGACTTAGGTTCAATTTGAGGAAAATCATCAATTCAACATTCATACTTCAAATTGACAAAGGAATCATCAAATTAATATTCATATTAGCTTAATTAAACATTCACTTGAAATCAATCATGCTTGATTCAAAGTAACCCTAAATGGCATAACCTAACATTTGGGGAAAACTTATAATTAGGCAATCAATACTCCAATTGAGCATCAATTCATTTAATTCAATCATAGAGGAGGTCAATTAGACATGTAAACAAAATTAATCAACTTAGGTTTAAAAATCAAAGTAGGGCCGAAATCAACAAATTGGGGGAAACTTCCAATTTGACAATTAATCATTCAATTGGACATGGATTCATGTAATTCAGGTACCTAGGAACACAATTAGGCATTCAATTGAATTTATGCAACATGGAACCCTAAATTCTAGCTAGGCCGAATCGCACATATTGGGAAAAATAAAAATTAATCAATCAATCTTCCAATTGAGCCTTAAATCATTCAATTCAAGTGTGAGGGAGCTCAATTGGACATGCAATTGAAATTAAACACTTAGGATTTGGAACCCTAATCATGGTCGAACCCTAACTTTGGGGAAAATGGTCCATTCACTTCAATTGATCAAATTGAACATCAATTCATGCAATTAAACTATCCAATTGCACAATTACCCAATCAATTTGAATTATCATATGTCAATTTGAAAGTTCATACTTGGCATAATCACTTAAATTGGGAAAAACCTAATTTCATGCTTCTAATATGAAATTAATCATGCCATTCATCAATTAACATTCAATTAGTCATAAATCAAAAGCCAATTGAAAGAAAACAAACATGGAAGGTGAAACCCTAACTAGGCCGAACCATACAATTTGGGAAAAACCATTTCATGTTCATCTTTTGCACAAATTGACACTAGAATCATCTAATTGACATGTTAACAAATAAGAATATGCATTAAAATAAAATTATAGACCATGGAAAAGAAAAATTAGTCTAGGCCAAACCATATTAGAGGCAAAAGAAGGAATTTTCATGAAATGAACTAATTGGTTCAAGAAACAACTTTTGGATGGATGAAGGATGAGCTTTAGTGAAGGTTCTTGTCTCAACTCGGCTATTCTTGTCTCATACAAATTATTGATTTCAAGAATCAAATCTATTGTAACAAGAGGCCGAGTCGCATAACCATCATTAGCTGAAAATGCAACAGGAAAGGGAAGACCTTGCGTTAAACCGAATTGTCTTGCACACATATTCGGATGATATACTTCAATGCTGCATTTCGCATCAAGGATAGTGCTGAAATGAAGATCCCGAGCATGTAAGACATTGGCCCAAGATTCAGCCAATTCTTCTAGGACTGATTCGTTGTCAATGGGCAGATTTTCATATTTGAATTTAGACTATACAGGGCTGAACATAGTTGGGCGAAAAGGGCACAATAAGGTTGGCGAACGATTCTCGGTGTTATAAAAAAAATTGAAAACTTGTTTGAATTCAATATTTTTAAAGGAAAGATCTCTTGCCTATTGGCCATAATTAGGGATCGTATCTGGTTGAGGTTTCAGGTTATTTTGGGACAGTTCAGAAAAATATGACAATAGCCAGAGTTAGACCATCCACAATGGACCACAAACGGTCCCAAATGATGAGTGAGATTCCCCTCCGTAAAGGAATGTGTGAATGCTTAGATATATAAATGAGAAAGAATATATGGACCGAATGCTAATCGGCGACCTAAAGCCAAGGCTACCGCAATTTTGAGGTGTTCTTTTGTAACCTTTATCGAGACTATATAAAAGATAAATTTGCACAACCAGTAAAGTAAGAACGCGATGTGTTCTTTTAGGGAAGGCTCAGGATCTGAAGTTGGGTTATTGAACAGGAAATTACTATAATTACAAGCAGTCTTGCCGAAGTCAATGTCAAGATCATCCACTTTGGTAGATAAAAATGCATTTATGTTCTCTCCAGATAACGGAACGTTGAATAGAACGGCCAAATCAAATAAAGTGACCGACATAGGACCAAACCTAAATGTAAAAACGTTGCTTTTAGCCGACCAAAATAGTAATGCAGGAAATAATAGATGCTTTTGAAGGCCGATCCTAATTAAAGAAAATTTTAGAAGCTCATTTATGCCCAGAGAATCCTACTTATCGGAGTAGAAAGGGGCTAATCGGTTGTAGCAGGAAATGTAGTCATCAGGAATGGTCGGCCAAGACCGAGGAGCTTTACCATAAATCAAAGCATGCAAAAATTCTTTGAACTAAATCTAGGAGGGGTGTTCATGCTAAACAGAAATTTCTCAAAAGAAGATTTTCGCTTGGTCATAATTGGTCCCAAAATTAAATTAGTAGATGATTCATTAAGTACCTTTAAGGAAATCGGCTCGTTGGACTCGACCACAGTGTCAAAGGTTTTCTGGGGTTTGCTAGTGGAGATTTCTTTTCCTTTCGATGTCATGCTACAAAAGTCAGAAGAGGCCGAGTTACGCAAATAAAACTTAAGAAAGATAAGGGTCAGGGAAAAGGATGAAGAACCTACTTGAAGATGGAAGTTGAAACTGCTGAGAGATTTGAAGATGCTTTCACCGAACCAGAGGATTTGACTGAAGAAGTTTGCTTTTAAAGTTTAGGTAAAAGTGAAAGTGAAATTTTTTTTATATTTATAGATGGTTGTGGTGGCCAGTAATAAATGAGGTGCAAAAAATGAAGTGACGCACAAATTTACTTAGAACACGTGTGAACCAATAATTATAAGTTTGTACCAGTTTCAGGATTGGCCGAATATGTAAGAGAGTTTCACTTGAAATTATCGACCGGCTTTTAAAGGGTACAACCTTTTGTCTTTTCAAGAGCAAATGGTTGTAGGGGTATTGTTGACACCGGCCCAAAATGGTGATTGGGCCCAAATATCAAAAGGGTCAACTGAACAAATATAATTTTTATAAATTGGTTTTTACTTAGGCCCGTTAGTTCATAGTAAGTCCAGTTGGTCTATTTTTCTATTAGGATTAGGATTTATTTATTCTTATTTACTCAAATACCCTTTATATAGTTCCTTATAAATAGATTTGTAATTGCATTGTAAAGATCATCACTCAACTCAATACAAAATCAAATTCTCTCAAAAATTGCTTTGTTGTGATCAACCAGTTGACGGTTACTGCCTATATACTACCCTTTTTTCTTTGATTGACGGTACTTGTTACCTAAATATCAGACCCCTGATTTGATTGATTGATGGTTTCGGTAGCTTATATATTTGTCTTTTCAGGTTACTTTTTAATTGCATAAATCCCTAGATTCACTGTTGATGGTACTTTGATCCCTATATACATCAGATTTAGGTTATTTTATTGATTAATTAAACCAGAAAATACCAAAAAATAGTAACAATCAACATCGATCTAGAGGACTGACAGTACTGTAATAGGAACCCAATTAAACAATTTAAAGGTTTAATTCTAAATTAATTTTTAGGATTAACACAATTTAATAATTTTTTTAATCTATATGCTGATATTTTAAACCATACATATTTAAAATTTGAGGAAGCACTACTCTACTACTCTTAAAATAGAGTTCCAACGCACGAAAAATCTAATTTTATTTATTATATCATCACGTGTATAAAAAGAAAAATAACTTTTTATTTATTGTGTAAAATGTGTTAAAAAAAAAAAGATGGATGACAGTCCTTTTAGAAGGAATGTAGTAAATATCTTATGGTTTAAATAATTCGACATTGAATTAGATAAATTTTGTATCATATACCATGGTTGAGTTAATTACTTTTAAGTCAATGGGTCAAAATTCATAATATATATATATATATATATAATTAATAAAATTGCAAAACATGGTATAATTAATAAAATTGAAAAACATTGTATAAAATAATAAAATTAGGGATGGCAATGGGGTTGCGCGGGGCGGGGGTGAGGGTACCATCCCCAGCTTAGCGAGGAATCCCTATCTCCATCTCCGCCTTATAAATGGGGACAATTTAGTCCCCATCCCTATCCCCGCAAGGATCCTCATCCCCGCAGAGATCCCCGTTCCCCACTTGTTTTTTTTTTTTTTTTGTCTTATCTTAATTCAAATTTTGATACTTTTAGATAATAGAATCTAATGTATAAAAGTTTAAAAATTAGACTTTATTTATGTTTAAACTCACAATATATATATAATTGGAGATATTTTGATTATTAGTATTACTTATATATTTTAGTAATTTTTTTATACATTACTTATATATATTTACTTATTAATATATATATAGTATTACTAATATATTTTTTTATATTTATAAAATTCATAAATAAGGTTGAAAAATAAGAATAAATTTATTTAGAAAATGTTAACAGATTCAGACATATAAAGTATCAACCAAACAAAATTTAAATTTAAATACACCTAATATATTAAAAATGTTTTGTAATTTTATTTAATAAAACATTAAAAAATTCAGTATACATAAAAGTATGAGAGTACTTAAATAAATTTATTTAGAATTGTCATGATATGAGAAAATTACAAAAAATCAGTGATAAAATTAAAAATCCTAATATATATATATATATAACTAAGTAATATATTTTTTATATTAAAAATAATTGTGTAAATATAATAGGGCTAAGCATGGGACTCGGAGATACCGAACCGTACCGAAAATCCGAATAAAAAATATACAGAACCGAAAAATATCCGTTGACCGTTTGACTTTTTCCTAACCGAACCGTCTCGATTTTTTTTTTTTGTACGGTTTTGGAGATTAGTAGTTATCCATACCGAGAACTGTACCGAACCAAAGAACCGAAACTAGAACCGATTTAAAGGGTTCTTTTATATATATATATATATATATATATATATATATAAACACGTACATTTTGATATTTAATTAACAACACATTTAAGAAAATTCAATAATGTATAAGCCAAATTTAATTTTTATTAATTATAAAATTTTATTTTCAAATTAGTAGTTGCAAAATATATATATATAAATACACACACTTTGATATTGAATTAGCAATACATTTAAAGAAATTCAATAATGTATAAGTAAAATTTAATTTTTATTAATTATAAAATTTCATTTTCAAATTAGTAGTTGCAATATATATATACACACACACTTTGATATTGAATTAGCAATACATTTAATGAAATTGAATAATGTATTAGTAAAATTTAATTTTTAATTATTTAAAAATAAAAAATATCCGAATTTTCGTTTTATTCCGTTCCGTACCTAACCGTCCCATTAGACCCAAATCTCTGTCCCGAACCGTCCCGAAAAATCGGGACAGTTCGGTACAGAGATTTTTCCTTATGGTTCGGTTCCAAATATCCTATTTTGAAAATCTCTGAAGTTCGGTTCGGTTCGGTTCTGGAGATTTTCAAATTTTTGGATTCCCCCGAACCGTGCTCAACTCTAAAATATAATATCGGGTCCTCACGGGATGGGGATGGGGATGGGGATCCCCACGGGGATAAATTTATTTAAAGTTGTCATGATATGAGAGAATTATAAAAAATGAGTGATAAAATTAAAAATCCTAATGCATGTGTTATATATATATATATATATATATATATATTAAAAATAATTATTTAGATATAATATCGGGTCCCCACGGGGACGAGGATGGGATTTTCGCTGGGTGGGGAATACACTCCCTGTCCCCGCCCTATCCTCGTTAACGGGGAAGAAATTTCCCTCATTCCCACCCCCATAGGAATAAAATTCAGGGAATCCCCACCCCGTTCAGGGCAAATCCCCGTAAAGAATGGAGATTCTCCGCCTCATTGTCATCCCTAGTTCCAAACTCTTATTATTAGATTAACTATAACTTCTTTTATATAGATGAATAGTTAGAGTTTAGTGTATACAACTTTACTTAAATAACCCTATACTATAATCTCTCTAAAATATATACTAAATGATGTTTAAGTAATATCCACATATTATAATTTATCTATAATACTCCCCCTTTGATATTACTTGCGCCATGAATATGCATCGTTAAAAACCTTCCTAGAAAACCTAGTGAAAAAACATAGTTTAGGAAAAGAGTACAATTCATGCGGTATTCTATCATTGTACAAATTGCCTCATTAAAACCTTTGGTCAAGAAAACCTTGTGGGACAAAAACTTGACTAAGGAAAAAGATTACAATCTTATACTGATTCGCTCCCCCTGATGAGAACAACATTTTAAAACGGCACATATCAATCAATAAAACAAGCCATTCAAATATGATATTAGATGATGACTTAGTAAATAAGTCTGCTATGTTGTCACTCAAGCGAATTTGGTGGATATCTATTTCATTACTCTTCTGAAACTTATTTGTATTAAAGAATTTGGGTGAAATATATTTAATTCGGTCACACTTGATATCCACTTTTAGTTTGTGCAATGCAAATTGCATTATTCTCAAACAGCATAATGATAGCATTTTTATTGAGGTATTTCAGGACCATAAAAACCTTTATAAAATTGCAGTATCATCATAAGTAAACACATATTTAGTTTGAAATCTATCTTTATATGGATCAGACAAATAACCAACATTCGCATGTAGATCAATATCAAATATGAATTATATGAAAATATAACCAAATCAATAGTGTCTCGAAAATAATACAATAAGTTTTTTACACTACTCCCATGTCTCTTGGTAGGTGCAGAGCTATACCTAGCTAGGATTTTTTTTTGCAAATGCATATCGGGCCTGATGCAATTTGCAAGATACATGAATGCCCTTATAGCACTCAAATATGATACTTCAGGACCAAATAACTTTTTGTTATCTTCTTAAATCTAAAATGGTCTTTATTCATTTCTAATGAGCGGATACCATTAATGTACTTAAAGGAAATGATTTATCCATGCAAAATTGGTTAAGTACCTTTTCCACATAAGTAGACTGGTATATTATGACTTTTTGGGATAAATAATCGATCTACAGGTCGATACAAAATTTTATTTTCACTTTTCAAATATGCTTTTTTGAGTTCGTTAGGAGTCCTATTTAAATTATCAACATATACTGTAATAATAATAAAATCACTATGTGGTCTTTTATGAATACATATGATCATAGTGTATTATTCACATATCCTTCTTTCAATAAGAATTTACATACGTCCATATTGCTTTAATCTATACATGGATTTATGAAATTTAATGAAATACATATCACGTGTTTGATGTGCATTCCTTTCTAGTACCTTTAATCCTTTTGGGACTTTCATATAAATATCATTTTCATAAGGCGCATATCAAGCCTTTCTTTAATTGCCATACTAATTAAGTAACAGAACGTGATCATATTCATAACAGGATAATGAGTTTTCTCATTAGTTAATACCAGGTCTATGCAAAAACACTGGCAACTAGTCTCGCTTTATATCTTACCACTTCATTTTTCTCATTACGCTTTCGGACAAACACCCCCATTTATACCCAATTGGTTTCATATTTTGGAGAGTCAACATAACAAGTCCAAATACCATGCATTTAAATAGCAAGTCTAGCTCGGCCTGAATTGCCTCTTTTTATATGATGGCAAATCATGTTTTATGCTAACATTTATTTATATTTATAGGTTTTGGATCCAGATTGTCTTTTGAAACAACAAGAGCTACTGTTGAGACAAATTCATCGTCGACAATAAATGAATTTCTATCAAATGTTTCTCTTATATTTATAAAATTAATTGAGATCTCATAATTTTTATTCATATAATCATCAACTCCATGAGCCATATATGGAGAATCTAATTGTTCTGTTGTCTCAGTCTGTGTGTCTCATCATTGGCTATAGCTCTTTGACTGAGATCTTTCTTTTTAAGAGGTATCTCTTCAGGAGATTTTCTTAGTGACGCTGCTTTTATTTTTCATGAATTTTTATCTATAGTTTCAATTTACTGTCCATGCTTCTGGCGTGTGTCAAGCTCGATTGATTTTCTATTTTCAATAGGAACTACAAACCTTACTAGGATATTAGCAGCTAGAATATGAGATTTTGTCACTCTTTTGGCATTTATAAATGCATATAGCAGTTGAGTTGTAATTTGTTGCAACTGTATTATTTTATGAACTTATAGTTCATTTTGACTTATACATGGATCAAAACTGTTTAAACCAGTCTTCTTTCCAGGAAATTTCTCAACATTATTTAGCACAAATAGATGTTTTTCTCTCCCTCTAATGTCGAAAAATGTGCCTCATTAAAATAAATTTCAAGTATTCTTTGTGAACTCATTTTCACACATTGAGGTGGTATTATTAGTAAATATTAGGCTCATATCCATGTATAAATTGTAAAGGAATAGTATGTATTATATGCATAATGGCATGTTATACCAAACTTTCAAGGTTTTATTATTGAACTATAAATTCAATACTTAACCAAATTACTCCTTCAGGGAGTCTACAGATTGAGCTGAGTTGTGCCTCTATGTGGATTGTTTCTCTTTCAGAATTCTCATTATCTACCAAAAGTATCTCATTCTTGAGTTTTGACTTTTGGTTATTTACAACATTCACTTCAGGGACTGTTGCTATATCAATGGGTATAGTTTAATGATTTCTCATTAGCAATTCATTGTTATTTTCAGCCACTAGAAAACAAACAATAAGTTCAGAATATTTTGTAAATTTTCACTCTTTATACTGCTGCTGCAGGAGCATGTTAGAGACATAAAAATAATATATGTCTTCTATAATATATTATATTTTATAACTTTAGCACCACACAATTTCAGCTGTGAAATGATTATAAACATGTCTAAATTGTATTCTAAAGAGAATAATCATAATTAAATCAGTCTTCTAAAGACTTATAGATAATTTATTTAGTTCTTCATGAACGTAGGATACTAGTTATTTAACAAATTAGAATACTAGTGTACCATAAATTTAGGATACTTAGTTCTTCAAGAACTTATGATCAATTTTTCAGGAATTTTATATTTTATTTATTTATTTAATTAGTTCTTCAAGAACTATAGATAATACTAGTTTTTCAGGAACTGTATTAATTTATTTAATTCTATAGAAATACAAATTCT